>ML675639.1:2119548-2290147 GCA_007922155.1 Mesoclemmys tuberculata
TGTGTGTGTGTGTGTGTGTGTGTGTGTGTGTGTGTGTGTGTGTGTGTTTAAAAAGAGCTCTTGTGTCATAATGGAGAAAGTTAAAGCAAATAAAATCTTTCATTAAAACAGATGCCTTAGGGCTGAATCCAATAACCTTTATTCTAGCAAAGTCCCACTGACACTGATGATTTGAGAATATTGTTTAATTTATAAAACATTCCATCCATTGAAGGGTGCATTTATTTGTTTATCCTAAAGGGGAAAAACTGTACAGAAAAGACTTGTTCCTAAATAGTTTTCATTAACCCTTTGGAGACTATGAACACACATCTTATTTGTATAACGCCACAGATGTACAGGTTGCTTTACAGTAATAAGATACGGATAAACTAATAGCACAGTCCCTTGTCCCAAACAGCTGACAGTTGAAGGGCTTGATCCTGAACAGACCTTGTTGGTGCTCATTGTGTCTCAAGGTCTGCCCCCATACATAAAAACAAAGGTGCAGCAATACAAATAAAGAGTAGTTCTCTACAGTAATGCAGTGTGCGTTTGGCACTGAGAACTCATTTGGTTGTCAGGGTAGAAAAAGGCCAGGGTTCCAAGTTAACATGAATGCCTCTGATATTTTGATACTAATATTATTTCAAATATCATTTCCTTTGAAAAAAGCCCTTTATTTCAGCCAAATGGAAATAAGCATTATGAGCAAAGAGCTCACAACAAGTGAATTTTCTTGGGCCACTGCTACCAAAAGCTCCCAGTTGGTTTGGTGATGTATTTAACTTTTCCCTTTAAACCCAGAAATTTTTTTGTTTTTAAATTAATTAAATTGGTCTGTTTAATCTGTGCACCTGCCTAATCTGTACAGAACACGTCACCGTCCTGTAAAGGCTTGGAATGAGGTGTTTCTCCCTGCGATGCACGCCTCTTCCATTGGGGATCTGCTCCATGGGAAGTTTTGGAGCTGGCGTTAGCAGGTGCTTTGTCATTTCCATTTCATTTAGAATCTGTTTACATGTTCAATACACAGCATCATCCACAGGCATCATTAACTAGTGCTAAACACAACTTCCTACAGGCAGGTTCAACCCAGAGCAGTGGGCAGAGTTACGAATGCCTGCAAACATTGCTTGGGAGTCGTAACAGCACTGGAAGGCTTTGGTTATCTAGCGGGAGGGCAGTTGTAACCTAGTGGATTGTGCGTGGATTTATGGAGTCAAGAGAGCTGGTTTCTAATCCTGATTCTGCTATTGACTTGCTGGGCCTGATTCCCTCATGCCTCGCTATCCTGTGTCATCTCTTCCACTTGTGGTAGCACTCTGTGCATGTGGAAATGACCCCACAAGGTGCAAGGCCAGTGAGAGATGGACCTGCAGAGTGACTTGGGAAAAGTGTCTTCAACTCTGTTCCCCCTGTTTACGTGACAGGGTAAAATAGCTGGCCACGCCTTGTTAGGCGCAGTGAGATCTGAGGAAGAAAATTGCTTTGCAAGGCCCAAGTGGTGTTTTTTTAAATGATGATTTATTATTTTACACCTTAGCTCTGAGAAGCACAGCGATTTGCTGTGAGGCTATGTTCCATCCTGGAAGGTTGGCAGCGAAGCTGTTGTATGTGTTTCGTTGCATAGAGAAGCTAACTTCTTACTGCCAATTTCTTTTTTTTTTAAACTGAATAGGTTGATTTTTGCATCTTTGCCCCTAGTACTGTAAAAAATGTTCAGTTCTCTGTGCAGCCGCTGTCTTGCCAAGCACTAGTTGCAAACAGCCACTGCTTGCAATCAAACTATTTGTAGCTGCTTTTGAAGGGAGACAGGAAAGCTTTCTGAAGCAGGAATGTTCCTCATCCTACTGAAGAACTGATTTTATTAATTCCCAGAGTCTAATTCCAGTCATCATAATTGACGGGTTGCATTGCTCACATCCAGAAGAAAATCTTCCAATAAAAGTTCCACTGTTACAGACTGCAGCTTTTTCTGTATCACTGCGGTCATTATCACATCAGCTGTGGGACTGTGTCAGCTGGAGATTTGAAGGTCAGCTGGGCAGAATCGACAGCAGCTTCTATGCCGTATACAATTAAAGATCCTTGCAATGTCCTCCGTATAGTTTGGCCTTTGGTTCCCGAAGTAGAGAGGTGTTTCAGGGTCGGTGCTCCTCCGCTAAGCAACAGTTACCAACAACCTGTAGCAAATAAAATCTGCAAGACTGAAAACAGGGGAAATGTAGCTGATCCCAGAATCTTTAACGTGTGAGTCAGTGGTATGTGTATGTTGCTGCCTGTTCATGACAGCATCCAAACATCAAATCCGTTTGGGCTTCAGAGATCAGACAGCTCTAACAGTTGCAGGCTTCAAAACAGCTTGTATTTTACCAGCTATTCCGATAACAAAAACATGAAGTTCGGATTTTTTCTTCTCGGTCTTAAGAATCTTTTTGCATGTATAGTGGCAGGGAATTTCAAACCTAGCTTGCTATTTTTAAAATGATGCTGACCAACTAGCTCCAGTGGGTCATAGAAGAGGTGATGAAATATCCTAAAGACCTCTGAGCCACTTAAAAATGAAAGCAATTCAGCTGATGGGCTGATGAAAGGGCAGGCATCAGCCCCTTGGATTTACCTACAAGCAAATGCAAGATCTGACGATTACGAGGAACACAGGTACAGGGGATAATGACCTAATACAAAATAAATGTCTAACAGCTGTTCCCAGCAAACCTCTCTGATGCAATCATTTAAGTCCAATGCAGTGTTTTTAAAAGCAGTCTGCTCATGATGGTAAGGGTTACTGCTAAAATTGCAAGCCTGGAAGCAGTCACTTGAACACATCTCTTGGAAGGTAACACTCACCATAATTTATCAGGTTTTGGATATGATTCCTCTTCCTAGGACAGTTGGAATGAGTGCAGCTAACTAGGGCCACGCTCAAATCCTCAGGAGCTGCTAAGTGAGACAACCTCCCAGAGCAGAGAAGTTGTTCTCACCTGCAGTGATAGAATTGGTTATTTGGTCTGTGTCCCGAGGTGGCTCCTCTGTAAGAACACAAGACCACAGGAAACAGGCTTTGCTTAGAACGGGAAGGGTCCTGGCATGCTTGCATTCTCAGGTCACCAGAGAGCAGCCTGTATTTTCTGGCATGTAGAAAAGGGCAATAATATTGAGGGGGATGTCTTACCATCTTGGGAACCTTATCTGTGATTTCTCAGGTCCCTCAGTGATATTCGCTGCTATGTGAGAGCTAATGGGAAGGAGGGAATGTACTGTGGTGGTTACAGTGTGGGACTGGGAGTCAAGAGTTCTGGGTTATGTTTTAAGCTGTGGCATTGGCTTGGCTTGTGACCTTTACATGGGCCAGTTCACCTCTCTGCGCTTTAGTTCCCCTGTCTGTAAAAAGAGGGTAATATCACCTTGCGGAGTTGTTGTGAAGGTTAAAGTCGGTAAACAGGCTTTGAATTCCTTTAATGAAAGGCACTGCAGAAGAGCAAAATCTTATTAATCCCCCTAAGAGCCAGTGCCTTTTCCAACCGGCTCCTAGGTACTGTTCACACACATCGTAGAATCCAAACTCACCATCTTTTAGGGCTTGCTTATATTTACATGGAAATTACCATTAATACAACATAAAGATCATCTTTAACTTTCCCAATCTTTGTTGTTCCTAGGAGTCCTCCCTCAACAGTGCTCAGCCCACATTCAAGGTCCTCCCTGTCCCTTCAGACCTCCCTTATATCTTGGTGCAGTAACGAGCTGCCTGTCTCAGTGAATTAGCAGGTCCCACCAAACTCTTTTGTAGCATGATCAACACCTACTGACCGGATGGGGGGGAGGTTCAGGCAAAAGCTGTCAACCTGCTATACTCTTTCTTGAGACACCATCTGGCCCTCATCTTATCTTGGTCTCCATTGTCTGCATTTAAGAATGAGCAGCCTCTCTGCATTTCAAAGAGAATGAGGCAAAAGTCGGTTCTACTGGCAGAAACACAAAATAAAGCAGCAGGCTGGGGTTGTATAATTGTTTCTCAGTCAGAGTTTGGACTAAAGTTATCTATTGAGGCTCATTAGATCCATTTGGTTATGTTCATGATCTGCTATAAAGATTAATTGACATTGTCCCAGCCAGTTTCTGCTTCCCAGCTGGCAAAGGGGTAGGGCAGGGCTTATGAACGTCCCATTCTGAACCAACTGATGCCAAAGTGAGAACCAAAGGGATGTGATTTCACTGCAGGAATCTTACTGGAACGCAAATCCCTTGCAAACCTTAGTTGCCTGTCCCACACAGAGAGGGCTTAGCCGCTGTATAGTATGACAGCTGTCAGCTTAATTGTGTGCAAAGCTCCCTCTGCTTGATCTTTGCTGGAACTCAGCTCACGTTTGGGGTTCTTATTCCCCTAACCTCACACAGGCCATGGAGTCTAGGATCTCTTTATACTTGGGGCCCAACCCTGCTCCCATCAAAGCAAAGGGCAAAATTCCCATTGACTTCACCAGCAACGGGGGGAGAGCTCTTGGCACCAGGATGGGAACTGAAGAAACTCATTCCTGCAGTACAGAGCAGGGCTGAGCTGGGAAGCAAAGCCCAGGGGCTTGTGCAGCACGGGGTCCTGCACCGCTGGTCCAGTCACCCATTTGTTCCATGTCTCCCATGTAGTCTCTCCTCCTTTCCCATTTCCTTCTTCCTTGACGTCCGTTCTTGTCCAGTCTTCCTTTTGCCCCGCGGTGGGGCAGGCGGTGCCAGCACTCAATCCCAGAATGCCTGCTTGCTTTGACTACAGCTACAGGTTGGGGGGCTGCAAACCAGCTGATTTCGGTTAACATTTGAGGGGGTCAGTGCAGGCTGGAAGAAGGCACGTTTGCCTCAGCAGGGAAAGGCTCTGAGGAACCCTGGGTTGCTGCGTCCCCTCGCCTGCAGCCACAGTTACCTGCTCGACTGTAGGTGTCCGGTGCCTGCTCTGGCCCGTGCCCCAGTCGAAGCGAGCAGCTGATAGGAGAAGGGGCTGTGAGAGGAGGGTGGGGGGCCAGATGGTGCCAGCTTGGAGCAGGTGTGGGAGCTGTGGGAAGAGTGGGAAAGGGGCCACAGGTGATGTGTTGGGCGGTCACATTTCCTCCCAAATCTTTAAATTCCCCCTCGCCCCCATCGAGAGTTACGTGTCACCTCTGTGCCCAGAGAACAGCGTGCTCTGGAGTGGGGAGCCCTGTCTCGTCTTCAGTGGCTGTGGAGGGCTCCATGTGCAAGGAAGAGTCTGCTGCAAGGGTGACCAGATGTCCCAACTGCATAGGGACTGTCCAGATATTCAGGGCTTTGTCTTATACAGGCGTCTCTCACCCTCCACCCCCGTCCCAATGTTTCGCACTTGCTGTCTGGTCACCCTGTCTGCTGCATAGGGATGAGGTGGGGCGTGTGCAGGATTTGGGGCTCTTCTTGACACTGTGGAGCCCATTTCTGGAGGGAGGGGGGAGGGACAGCAAGGTTTGATGCCGTCCCTTAGAAGGATCCATCATCTTTTGCCGTCTGAGGAAATGAGGCCTGGCAGCAGCAGAGGACTTAGAACTTAGCCTTAGGACTTCATGGGCGGCTGGAGATCAAGTGGCTGGACAGATTTTCCAGCATGCTCAGAAATACACCAGCGTGGGTGAATACAGGAGGGATGTCTTAGATCATGGTGTCAAGGGTGCGGTCATTAATGAACGGTTTATCCGAATGGCAGTGTGGTCCGATGCATGGAGACCTGCCTTCTATCCTGGCTCTGCTACCAACCTGCTGTGTAGCCTTGGCAAGTCACTGCCCCTATCTGTGCCTCAGTTTCCTCTCCCACCCATTTGTCTGTTGTCTTTTGCGACTATAGCTTTTTGGGGTATCAGCCGTACATCACTTAGCACGGTGGGGGTCCCTATCTTGGGTGTGACCCCTACATGCTACCGTGATACAACTAAATAAAAACAATATTCCTGCACATTACCGAGAGCCTTCTGCAAAGCATCTTGCACATTCAGCGCCCACCGACGCAGGCCCAGACTCTGTTCCCATTCAAGTCGGTCGCATATCTCTCATTGGCTTCCCTGGTAGAGAATCATGTGCTGCAGTGGGAGTTGAGGGTTCTCAGCACCTGCAGGATTAAACCTTTGCTGTTGGTGTTCTGGTTCTTATCAGAAAAGATGTGAGAAGTTGGTTAACAGTGGAAAAATTTGCTTTGCCTCTGTAATTTTTTATCTCCTTTCCAGACATAAGCTAGTAAGGTCTCAGCCCCATGCTTACTCACAGCTTTTGTGCATTAGATCTAGCAACAACACTGCCTTTCTGAAGGATTCTGATCCCAAAAAAACCCCTTTTAAATCTCCCTTCTTTAAATCTCCACTTCAAAGCATTAGGCACAGACATCCTAAAAAGGGATGAACTTTTTCTTTTACAAATGGCCCTTGACTCAGGTTAGAAAGGAGGGGAAGCAGAGGCTTAATTCCAGAAGGAAAGAATGGGCTCATCATTTTTCACCTCTCACAGCTTATTTTCCAGAGGCCTCGTGCAGAAAACATGGGCCTAGAAAACTACTGACTGCAGATTTCCGACAGCAACCCCGATTTCTCCATGGTGGGATAGAGTACCAGAGTGCAACATCGCCACCTGTTTGCCACACGCAATCATACAGCAACATAAATCACAGATTCAATCGATGAGGCAAAGAGCCTCCCTCGGAAAAACGTTCCAGTTTGATACTAATCACTTGCATTGACTTGTACGAACCTGAGGCAGGACAAGGGGAAGGGAGGGAGAGAGGAATAGACCATGATGCATTGCCTGAGCGCCGAAATCCAGCAGAACTGCCCTGGGGAATGCAGGAGCAGTTACGCTTTGCCTCACAAATACTTTTCTAGCTGTTCTGGGTTCTGGCGGCTCTTCCTGGGGTCGTGTCTCCAGAAACGAGAGTGGGGGGCCCCACGGGGTGACTGCTGGGCTCAGAATCATTGTGCTTTGTCTGTCAATGTCGAAAGGTTTCACCAGGTGATGGCCTCGGTGTGGGTGAGATCATTCTCTGGGTCAGGTGTGGGTGCTAGGTTAAGACTCTGAGAGTATGGAAAATACAGGGAGATGGTGGCTGCAATGGGGAATGGTCTAAGTCCATATGCAAACCTAAAGCAGCACCATTGCTATCAAAGCATTCTTCCTGTTTGCATTGTGGCTTTTCCTCACCTTGTTGATAAGAAAGGACCTCTTGGGTAGCATGCTGGGGAAATATGTTTCCTCCCTGGCATTTCTTTTCTTCCATCACGTGTGGCCATTTTGTGGGGTTGTTTACAAGTGCCAGGCTGCCCATGCCGATCCGTTACTGTAGGGTCGCTTGTGCGGGCTGGCCTGTGCAGGCCGGCGTGATATTGTGGCATTGCTTGGACTGTTTTCTGTTCGTACAGCGCTCTCCTTCCCATTCATAAAACAAAAGTCACTGGGGCCATAGAGTGTGAGAGAGTGAAGGAGTGAGAGGGAGCTGCCATCCAGGAACAGGCTGGCTAAATGAGGTAACCAGAGACACCTGGCACAGGCAAGGAACATTAAAAGAGCGTTCCGGGGGCCGGAAGAAGCTTCAAGGGGGGTCAGCTGGGGCATGGCAGCTGCAAGGTGATGAGAGATGCTGTGAAAGAGCCATTTTCGCTTGCCCAGACTCTGTGGGTTAGAGCCATGCCCTGGGACAGATTTTGGGGACTCTGTGAGTGGCTGGAGAAAATTCCTTTTTTAAAATTGTTTTGGGACCCCTCCTTCCCACGGGCCCTGCGTTGATGAGACAAGCTAAAGTTTCTTGGACTCTGATTAAAGAAAACCACCTCCCCAGACCCTTCTGGGCAGAGACCAGACAGATCAGCCCTCCCTCACCTTCGTCCATTTGGCAGCCCAGGCTGGAAATTGAACCCTCTATTTCTCCCCCTTGGAGCCATGGAGGTAATCTTGTGCTTCAAGATACAGCAGCTATGGGCCAAGAAGGAACAAAAGCCTCTCAACCTGGAGGCAGAACATGCAGGCGGACTGGCTGGTCAAACAGGAATGGCATCGGCAGTCCCAGGCTGAGGTGGATATATTTTGGGAAGTAGCGTTTTTGGTTTGTCCTGCCCAGGCTGCTGGGATATAGCCCCTAATTCCCAGTGTCCTGGTAACAAGCCCATTTGGAAAGGTTGGGATTGACACTGTAGGCCTCCTAGAGAACAGTGCTCAGAGCCACACATTTATTATTTTAGTACTGGTCGCCCATGTCACAAGGTACCCAAAGGCTGTTACCTTGTGGAACGCCTTTGCTTCCACCCTCGCGCAGGAGCTACTGCAGATCTTTTCCAGGATAGGCCTCCCCTTGGAAATTATCACTGATCAGGGGAAAACTTTATATTCCAACTGTTTCAACCCGTCTGGTCCCTCTTAAAGGTGCCACGGCTCTTGACCTATCTCTGTCATCCTCAGACCAGTGGCCTAGTCAAAGGGTTTAATAAAATGCTTACGTCAATATTAAGACAGTTCCTTTGGACTGAAGCCAGAGATTGGGATCAATTGCTACCATACCAGCACTCTACTGGCTTTTCCCCTTCCAAACTCCTCCATGGGAGACCACCCCAGAGCACCTTAGATCAAAGAGTCATGGGAGATTCAACCTATCAGCTCATCGAATGTCCTTCAGTACTTCCTGAAAATGAGGGAGACACTGGAGCACCTCCGTTGCTTCACCCAGGCCAACCTATTCCAGGCCCAACAGAGCCAGACCCAGCAGTATAACAAGGGAGCTAGGATGAGGGTATTTTGGCCAGGCAACCAAGTTCTCCTATCAATCACTATCCTGGAGAGAAACTTCTTGCAAATGGCAGGGCTCCTATGGGGCCCTTTGCAGGGTTGAGCTGCCCAGGCTGACGAAGACCAAAGCAGATTTACTGCTAAAGCCTTGGAGGGTGCAGGAAGACCTTTTCATCCATCCAGAAGAAGGAGATGAGGGTTTAGGATCCCAGCTCCTGGAAGTGGTTGAGGCAGGGGTTAAAGGGATCCCAAATGGGGATGAGTTGTCCACTGACCAGGGAGAGAAATTTGAGACCCTGGTCCAGGGCGTACCAGGACATATTTTCCCCATATCCAAGACAAATCACCCTACTGGCCTATCATAGTCATATAAAACCCAGGATTCAGACCAATCAAAACTCCTATCCCATCCCTGGAGGATTAAAGTCCCAATTAATACAGGAGGTCCAGGAGATATTAAATTTAGGCGTGACTGAAAAATGAAGACGTTCCTGGTGCAGTCCCATGGCCCTCATCCCTAATGTTTGATCCTCCATAGACTTCCGCCAGATAAATGTGAACTCCAACTTCGATGCCCACCCTATGCCCAAGTGAGTGATCTACTGAAGCCTGAAACCTTTCTGCACTAGACTTAATGAAGTTCTACTGGCAGGTTTCGCATTCTCTCGATTGCCATGCCAAGGCAGCCTTCTCAAACCCCAGGGGCCTGTTTCAGTTCATTTATATGCCCTTTGGTTTAAACGGCGCGCTGACCCATGCCCTCTGAAATTACCCTGGGTGGGCTGTCTGTTGACGAGACAAACTTTCATTAAAGTTACTTGGACTCTTATTAAAGAAAACTGCCTCCCCAGATCCTTCCAAGAGGGGAAGTCCGTGGGGTTGGGCGGGAAGGAGAGAGGTCACCCTTCCCTTCCTTGCCCTCATACATAGTCATAGAGTTTATGGCCAGCAGGAGACCATGACATCATCTAGTCTGACCTGTATGTCCCAGTCCACCAACATCACTTACCACCCGCACCCCAAACCAGCAACTAACTCAGTCTTCCTGAGTATTAGCGTGCACACGCTACCTCCTGCTGGATGGCCTGGCCTGGAGTTTACACTTAGCCCAATAAACCTTGTGCACCCTTCATTTGGCTCATTGTAAGTTTATAAATATTTACTAAATAAGGGGGGGTCTGTGCCACTTAACTCTGCCGCATCAAAATGAAAGTGAGGAAGCATCTATCTTGGCCACATGCCCTGTGTTTTTGCTGCAGGGGATGGCTTAGAGCGCTCAGACTGGAAATAGCTCGGTTTTGTTAGTGATTGCGGTGTAGATGTACCCTGAGAGTGTAATCGGACCCAACGAAGGGATGAGAGCTTAAAGAAAAAATACAAGGGCCTGTCTTCTTTGCATGGTTATTAAAGATCATGTGGCGCTTTGTATAAAATGAGGGGGTTGTTTTGAGGCCCTGTGCCAAAATGTGCCTGTCTCCCTCCGCGGCCACAACCACATAATGTGGGGAGCAGCATCCCAAGTGCTGGATGGCTGCTTGCTGTCACCACTTTATCCTTGGTGCGGTGTGTGTTTGGTTTCTGAAGTACTTTGAGATTAAAACTGACTATTATATGCATGTGTGGGACTATTTATTAGGCTCCCTGTTTGAAAGAGGCCTGCTAGAAAATTACAGGCCAAAATTTTCCAAGGTTTAAAATGTAAAGCATTTAAATCTTTAAGGGTACCTATATGTGGACATAGGTGCCTAGTGAAAGATGTTTGAGTTTGGAATTCTTGGCTATCGTGGTTATGAAAGAGAAGCCTGCATGCAGACGCTCTTTCCTTATTCAAAAGAGCTAACAGGGAACGAGCCAACGCTGATTGTCCAGTTAATGTGATTTATAGCACAAATCTGCTACCGTTTGGTCAAGGCAAACAGAAGTCGGTGGACTTTCAGTGCTGAGAAATCTGGCCCTGGGGCTGTGTGATGTCTATGTGTCCGTGGCAGCTGCTCCAAAAGGGCTGTGAGGATGGGTGGAGATAAATGTGAAGGGATCAGAGTCACATCTAGCCCAAGAGGAGGAAGAGGATGAGTCAGAGAGCTGAATTCTAGTCCCTTTTTTACTTCATTTTCTATTTTAAAAGAAAGTTTTATGAGGTGAATGTATTGTTTCTTTCCCCCATAACAGTGTGTTTCGGAAGCTCTCTTTGTCTGGTGCTTGCTCCAAAAGTTGTGTCAATGTTGAGTGTAAATGTAAATAGTATTTTGTTTGCACAACAGTTTCCTTTTGCAGGTTGCAGTTGGAGAATGGTAAACTGCGTAATGGTGTCAGATGGAGTAAGACCCGGCTGTCTTCACCCCAATCCCAAGCAGAGAACTCTGGGTATCTCACTTCTGTTAGAAGGCCTCTCTTGGGGCAGTAGCTGATTGGTACAGATTGTGGGAGAATGGCGCTGGGACAGAACATCAGTTTAAAAGTGCCCGAGGTTACCTTTACGTTAAACACATTGGCCCTGATTCTGATCTCACGCTGGTGTAAATCATGACTAACTCCACTTGACGCCAGTGGGGTTAGGGCTTATTTAAGTGAGCTCAGAATCACTCCTTGCTAGGGTAAGAGGTCCCATGCCCCATAAAGAGGCTTAATCCCAATTGCAGAGGGCAAAACACTTGGGAGATATTCAAAGGGCACTGGAAGTGAATGGGCGGGGGGCGGGGTTTGGGCCTCCAATTCCCATCTCTGCCTTTTGAAATTCCTGCCTTCTCTTTCCTCCCAAGTTGAAATGACTCCTCGTTCATGTGTGGATTCAGTTCAGAAACGCTCTCCTTAGATTTCAAACCTTTCAGGCCCTTGTTTCAGCCCACTTCACTGACATGCCCTCCTCCTACTTTGCCAATTCCTCTGTTAATGCTGGGCCCAACTCTGTCCCTCCATGCAAAGTTGCTAGAGACATCCCCGCTGCAGCTCCCTTCCTTCTCAATGCCATCTATTTTCCAGTCTCGCCTTGAGAAAAATAACCCCCCCTTTCTCCTGCTTTGTCAACGCTTCTTTCTTCCTTTCTTTCTCCCCTGCTGCTTTTTTTTTTTTTTTTTAAATCTTCTTTAATCTATTTTATTGGATTCAGTAAAGCATTTTAGGGCATAGTTTGTGCAGAGGATGCCACACAAAGTAAAGCTATTGCATTTTCTTCTTCAGGGAGAGATTTTAAAAAGCAGATGGAGTGTACTCCAGCATGTAGGAACGTTGGAGTCTCTCTGGAGACAGGTTTGAGTGTTAGCACTCAATTCACTTGGATAGGTGTAAGTCAGAAGTGTGGCATTATTGGACCGTGGTTATTTGTATTTAATATGAATACAGAATTGTTTTCCTCTTACTATTAGTTATTATGCAAAGGCAAGTCCTAAAATAGTATTGAATTTCCCCTCTCGTAATTTTGAGGAAAAACACTTATCCGGAATTAAGCCACGATTGTGGGGTATCCTTTAATCTCAGTGCATAGGGGAGTTAGAGACGTATCTCTCTGCGTGTCTGGATAAGAATATAGCCCCTCTCTGTTATCTGTGGGGAAGGAATTAATGTTGGCTCTGAACTTGCGAGCCCAGTAGCGCACAGAATGGTCTGTAAGCTGAAGGACAAGGTCTATTTTTTATATATGTGCTGTGTGAAACGGGATACAAAGCTTCTTCTCTTCCTATGATCAGGCAAAATTCAGAGCGAACTGCTGTCAGTACAGTACCACTTGAAAGAGACTCTTTTAACTCTTTCATGCTTTATAAAAAGTTAAAATAATCTACCAAATCTAATACTAGACAGACACCTCTTTCTTATGTTACAAAATTTACAACATTCCTCTGCAGCATTAGAAATTCCCAACCCTGCAGCATTTAACTACTGCATGGGAACCACTGATTAACCATGGCAGTGGCATTAATCCAGCAAGGCATTTAACCGTAGGCTTAACTTTAAGCATGTGAGTAATGGCATTGCTGTAAATGGGACTGCATGCGTGTTTAAAGTTCAGCATATGCTGGCTGGCTTGGGGCCTGTTAGAGATTGTCAAAAATGTTTTCTTTTAGAAGTGTGTATTTTCATTGACGTTTTCCCTGTGGTTGCAATTCAAAATTCCAACAAAAATTTAAAAAATTGCAATCAACCCTGTAACTAGTCAAGAAATAGAAAAATAAATTGGAAAGAAAATGTTTCCCTGTATTTTTGGGTGAAACTTGACATTTTCATCAAAAACCCAAAATATAAAGTAGCTCGAGTGACTATAAATGGAAAGTGATCCTGACTTGCCTAGCTTTACAGTCTGAGCACAGGCTATTCATTGGCAGTATGAATGGGCGAAGGTAAATCAGATGGCATGCTGGTTCTGCAGATCTAATCCTGTAGTGTTGTTTTCTATTCGTCACGGTGGACAAATAAAAGGAAACCTACTAATAAGCAGTTTGGCTCAAAGAACACATTGGAATCGGTGTCACCAGTGGAAAACCCAAGTGAGCACCCTTTAGGGTATAAAAAGCATTCTTTAGTGACAAGACCTCGCTCTTCTCATCAGTAGATCACACGACACTTCACACGGGAAGTCAGTATCATTAACCCCATTGGACAGATGGAGAAATTGAGGCACAGAGAAGGGAAGTGATTTGCCAAAGGTCACCCAGCAGGCCAGTGGCAGAGCTGAGAGTAGACCCCTGGGTCTCCTGACGCTCAGTCTAGTGCTCTATCTTCTGGGCCTCAATGAGAAAAACATGAATCCGATCTCCATTAAGGAGGCCGTTCCTCCTTCTCACCTGTAGGAAATCTATCTGCGTTAATTCCCTTCCTGTCAGGGTCATCTGCAGGCCTGTGTAGCTGTGAGAGGTCCCGTTTCGTGCACACCCAATCCACCAACCACAACATGAGTGATAGCACCGCCACATGGACTGTCCATTCTCGTTAGTGACAGAGCCCTTTGCACCTCTATTCTCTGTCCCAGGCTTGGTGCCAGTGGCTGTGATGCTGGTGCTAGTGGTGGAATTCGTACCTGGTCTCCCTGCATGGCAGGCTGCATTCCTGGAGCGCTGGCCAGCAGCTGGGTACATCCCAGGGATCTTCGAATGCATGATGGTGAAAGGGCAAAGACTCCTGAGGCCCCCTTGTGCTCAGATGGGATGCAGGATGACCAGATCATAGAACCCTAGAAGATGAGGGTTGGAAGGGACCTCAGGAGGTCATCTAGTCCAACCCCCTGGTCAAAGCAGGACCAACTCCCAACAGCATTCAAAATACAGTCAAGAGTCTTGAAAGCCTGGCATTGAAACCCAGTCTGCTGATCTCAGTGTGGCCTCAGCTACAGATGCTCCTTAGCCTCAGTTGTTTTCCTTCACAGGAGTAGGAAAAGGGTTAGAAGTTTGCAGTAGCCTCTGTGCACAGAGCAGCGAGATGCCTAATTTGACAGAACCACAATCTTTCTAGATCTAAATATCTGGAAAATCAAGCCCTTAAGATTCACATCCGCAAGGTCAAAGTGCTCAGTGGGCTTGGATAAACGGCGTGTTTCTATGGGAAACAGAAAAATGCTCCCTGTGAGCTGATGCCAGTTATGCAACCTATGCTGACAGCTGGGCAATGAGCTCCAGGAAGCTATGTTCACGTCACCGTCTGCTGCTAAGAGTCTTGTGGGTGCTGCTCTTCTAGCACTGCTTTGGCAAGCGACACCTGACGTTCCTTTCACAGGCAAGGCCAGGCATTTAGCAGACATTTCACATATTTCCAGATCAAATAAAATATAATCACGGGTCAGTAGAGAAGTGTGTTGGCAAAGCTGTATGGGGAGCCCTGGTCAGGAATAGCAGATCAGACCGGAGGTGAGCTGGCAGTGCTGGGAGAGAGCACAAGTGCCTGGATCCTAGGGTAATCAGGGAACATATAAGCACGCAGAGAAAACACTTACTATAGGACAGGGTGTTCCCAGTTCTAGTTGTGCTACCGCTTCCATGAGCATTAAGTTTCATTTTACTTATAGCCAGTTTGGCTTGAAGTTTCTCATGCGTGTTTGGGGCAGGGACTCTTTGGTCTGTGTTTCTATAGCACCTAGCAGTGCACAATCGGGTCTTGCTTCGTGGCTGGAACTCTTAGGTGCTGTGGTAATACAAATCATAAATGCATTGGTCCAATGCTGCAATCTTTGGAGCTGCAAGAAGGGCAAGGGAGTCTTTGTTTTAAAGAACTGTTTTTACTTGGCTCAGGAAGCAAACAGCGAACCAAATATTTCTGTTAGCCTTAGGTCTAATCTACAATCTAGTGTAGACACAATGTACACCAGCAAAAAAAGTGCTTTTGCTGGTAGAGCTTATACCAGCAAAAGCACTTTTTACCAGCATAACTACCGTGACGTTTGCCGATATAGAAAAGTCACCACCCTAATGAAGGGTGCTTTAGCATCAAAAGTTTCTCGTGCAGACTTGCCCTTAGGTTCCATAAACTCAGTGATTACAAAAGATATATTTTGGCCCAATGTCACATTGTCAGTGCCCAGGTAATACCTCTGCTGATTCTAGTCTGGGACTGCCAGAAACCCTTGCATACATTTCTCAATCTTGGCCCTGGCTATCCCCTGCGATTCTAGCCTTGGGATTCCCTGCTTGCCTCCATCAACTCGATCAGTGCCTCCCACTCATGTACAACAATACCCTTGAGATTCTGGTCCTGCGACTCGCTGGGTAATGCTATTAATCATGCTGAACTAGTCCTACTGTCCACAGGGGGTTGGAATAAATTAATGGAATATATGTATGAACTTGCATTTAATTCAGCACCTGTTGTGGAAAGCACCCCGACAGCTTCCTGTGCAGTACACTATACGGGGTTATATTGAAATCCGAAACAGCAACTTACTGACTATTAGTGTTGGTTTGCAGTTCAAAAAGAGATGCAGTGTGGAGGGATGTAGTAGGGACACAGGGCAGTGCATGCTCTCTTGTGTACAGAGAGAGGGAGCTTTTATCCTTTTGAGATCCCCCCCATTAATCCCACATAATGGGCTCAGCTCCTCATGCATTTAAAAGCTCCAGGCCCAGCTTTCTGAGGACTGAGAGACCCCAGCTCTCAGTGCCTTCAGTGGGAATTGGGGTGCTCAGCTCTGGTAAAAGGGCACAGCTACATTTGCATGTGCGAATGCCCACCCTGCGTGCAGTAAATCAGCCAAATCGTCTTTTATAGAAAGATGTGCACAGATGAGAGACAAAAAAATCAGGCCACGGGTCCCTGTAGTGCTCTGGGGCCTGATCCAGAGTTCATGAAAATCTTGCCATTTATTCAGTGGGTTTTGGATTAGTCACAAATGGCATCTGACTTCTGGGATTTGCAGACACTCGATTCTTCTGCAAGCTAGGGCTCTGCCACTCATAAAGCAACGGAAGCTAAAGAGAAGTATGACTAGGCCTTTTTTTTTTCTCTCTCACAAGGAAATAACTACAACAAACCTGAAGCCAAACAGTAAACCGTGGTCCAGAAAAGAACAGGTAGTTGGAGAGCTGTAAACAGAGAAGATTGCAGAGCCTAGGCGAAAGGCACTGCTCCTGCCCCATGGTTTTCACTGCAGAAGGACATGCAGCACTGTGTTAGTTTTCCCACACAATGTAGCCAAGTGCAAAGTGAATGTGAGTGTGAAAGGGACCCCAACGCACAGGCACTAAGCAACTTGGATGAAGGCACCGACAAAAGTTTAATACCTCATGTCTCATATTTGATTAGCCTTACTATTCCCCTCCGTCTCCTGGCTTTTTTTTTTCTAATTCACTTGGCAGCATCCCTCCGCGTGCATCCGTCTAAGCCTGCGCTTGAAGTTTCCTTGATACCAATCGGTCACACTTGGCGAAGTGGCATTTCACTGACTCAGCCACATGCGATAGGGCCACCAAGTCACTTCTCTGATTGTCATAGATCAGTTCTGGTGAATAAGAGATTGGCTAACACTGCATTCCTGGCATAGCAGTAGCCTATAAATATGTCCTGTTGTGCATGCCATTTGTCTCTTTTCCTTGTGATGTCCCATTACATTTATTTCTAGCTCCTTATCTCTAAGAATCTCAAACATGTCTCCTCTCTAAACATCTGCAATTCCTGTGCATAATAAATTCGTATCAGTGAGGCACTATTGCTGTCTATGGGCCAGATGTTAAAGTTAGGCTGTTAATGCATGTGCAGTTTTGCACTGCTGGGAGTACCTGGCTGCTGCACATACCTTATTTGTACATGCACAGTGGGTATTTGAATGTGCAAATGTAGGCGTGCAGTTGTGCCCTTTACAAGGCTGGCCCTCTACATACAACTAAGGGGTCAGTAAGGAGGGTTAGTGCATTTCATACCAGAGACAGAACCCTTCCATTTCTCCACAACATGGGCCCAGGTCAGAGAACAGCCGTGCATGCTCTCATAGGCAGCCCTGCCAATCTGCCTCAACTCTGCCATGGAAAAGCAAATGGATATTTCTGTCTTGATGGCCCCTTTGATCTCTGGCCCCTGTTAGAAGAATTCCAACAAAGGGCATCCGTTGCGATGAAATGACCAGCCCCCTATGAATATGGCTTGCAACTACCAGCTTGTTTCACAGGGATTGCCAAGTACGCATGTGCATATATAATGCTTTTTGGTCACTGCGGACCCAGGCTAGATTTGTATCAGTGATGCTAAGGTGAAAGGCTCTGTCTCCATCTACCACTGCCCTAAATCACTCCTTCCCTTGTGTATCTAGGATCATTTCATTTCCCTGAGAACTCTGCACGTGGCTTTATCCTGTGGGACCTTGGGCAAGCCACTCCCCGTGCCTCAGTTTCCCCATCTGTAAAATAGGGATAAGTAGCCAGCCCTACTTCACAGGGATATTGAAAGAATAAATACATTAAAATCTGTGAGGTGTTCAGACATACGGTCGTGGGGGTCACATAAGTACTTTCAAGCAGGGGATCTCAACCTTTTTCTTTCTGAAGGCATGCTCTAAAAACTTCATGGCCCACCTGTGCCACGACAACTGTTTCTCTGCAAATAAAGGCCAGGGCTGGCATTAGGGGACAGCCAGCAGCTCAATGGCTTGGGGACCCCCATGCTGCATGCTCAGACTCTGACCCCAGCCCCGGGTGGCGGGGCTCAGGAATGCAGACTGCAGCCCCACGCCATGGGACTTCGGTTTTCTGTCCTGGACCTAAGGCTGGCTCTGCTTGGTGGACCCCCTGAAATCTGCTCACGGCCTTTCAGGGGGCTCCGGAGCCCCAGCTGAGAGCCGCTGCTTTCAATCTCTCCTATCTAACGAATCCATCTACCTTTCGTCCCTGACCCTCTCAGTGACCTATACGCCTGCTGCTGGATTTTCTGCCCCATTTATTGAGCCTCCCATCTTCCTGCTTCTTTCAAACACAGAATTCTCCTCCTCCTCCAAAGCAGCGCCCGCGTTTGCCTGGGCGATAATTTCGCAGGGGCCATTCTCAAGTCTACAACTTGGCAGCACTTCAGCGGCTCCGCTACGATGTTATAAAACTAGGCAGAGAGCATCCACGTCGTCGTCGTCTTTTTTTCCTTTCGCTCGAGCTGCACACACAGTTTATCATCTCAGCAGGGAGGCGCTGGATTAGGAGCAGAATACCCACATTGTGCTGCTCTGGGTGCCCATCAGCGTCACCACCCCCGGTTCTGCAGCGGCTTTAGGCATGCGTGTTTGCATATGTTACAAATATTTAGTCCGCTGCTAAAAAAATATTAGGCCCAGCATCTGGAGCCAGCAAAATATAATGCCATCTATGTGTCCAGCTCACTGGGAGCCCTGAGGCACAGAGGAGCACTTATGCATTCTATGCTTTGCCGGAGTGGCACATTTAGCTGTTGGGTGTGAATGAAAGACGTTCTCCCTTGATAGATCCGCCCCAGGATTGCTCTGGGAGGCTTTCACTTGTCTCCGCTCACGCTGTACTGATAAGCCTGTTATCGTTGGGGAGAGAGAGAGACGCTTCTTAAGAGGTTAAGAGACACCCAGCGGGTTTGCCCTCTTAACCCCAGGCGCTAATATTGGTGCTCCAGGCTGAGGCTGTGAGTGATGAATGACAGAAATTATCCAAAGACTTAGGTCCTAGTTAACGCCTCTTTCCCGGGAAAGACGTTTTGGGGCAGGAAAAGCTTTTCACGCTCCAGTGGTTTTGCCGCTGCAGCGGGTAGATTCCACTGGTGGGCTTTCCCACTGGGAGGGAGGGGACATCCGAGTTATTGCCTGAAGGAACTCACTAAAAAACACCCTCTAAAAAAATTCAAAACGAGCCCTGATGAAAAAGGGAGTAGGAAGCAAAATTCCTGACTTCCTGGACCCAATCAAATCAAGTTCCAGAGTCACTCTACTTTGTGTTTTGCATGCCCTGCATTTTAGTGGCTGGCAAAATTCAAACTATACTCCCGCTCCAAATTCTCTTCAAGTCCAGGGCTGCCCAGGCCCTTGATGAAAGTGGAGGCATTAACAGTTCCAGATGGGGATCTGAGTTTCCCCCCCAGTGTTTGGTTGGAAAGGGAAAAGGAGAGATCAGATCTTGGGTTTTGCTTTGGTCTATGGCAGAGCCAGCCAAGAGACTTAGAACTGGATCAGCACTTCCTCTGTGTTTGGGGGTGTCTGGGTTGGATTCCACCTCTAATACATTTTACAGAATCTCTTTTCTGTTTGCAGTTGTGAATGGGTTAGCGGGTCATGAAAACGAGGGACTTACAGAGTGAGCCAGCTCTGATCATGCACCTTAGTTTAGTGCTACCCTGCCTGCCTGATATTCTATGTCGGCTGGCCCTGTGAGTGGCGGGTCCCAGATGGGCCCAAAGTACTGGATTGGTTGGTGCTGTGCACAGATGGGGCTGGCATGGGATGCCAATCATCTCATCTTCCCTGCAACCTAAGAAGGGTTTGTATTCACATCAGCACAAGTGGGGGCTAACTGACCGTGCCGACCAATGACAACACCCTGGTCCGTGTCCAACCTTTCCTTGTGTCGGCGACGTGTGCTCACGGTGACTGCTTCAGACTCCACAGTGCAGCATTTCAAGCCAGCTGGACCGCCCCGCCCAATCAGAATTCACTTTCCACTCCCAGAGCTGCTGTCTGAACTCGGCAGCGAGGTCGCTTAGCCCGGGGCGACTGATGGCCTCTGTTTATCCCCTCCTCACCATGTGCCTAGAGTTAAAGAAACCCACGTAAATAAATACGATCCCAAGCACAGGCAGGAGCCCCATGCCAGCTTCCCTCATGCTGCCCAGCCCATGAGCCTTACCTGACTGGAGCAGTTTGTGCTCTGTAGCCCATTCAGTCCCTTGCTTCCCAGCGCTCTAGTCTACCTGCTCACCATCACAGAACCTGAGCTGAGACCTGGGCTGTGCATGGAGACACTGACCGCAGGAATTCTGTGCGCAGGGAGTTGCAATAGCAGTCGTCACCTGTAACTCTTGCTCTGCTTGGAGGCGGTCATCTAACCAGCACAGAATTGAATCCCCACCAGGAAGCTGTCACCAGCAGAGATGAATAAAGTCCCTGGGTTTGGCTAGTGTCAATCTTAGCAGTGGGTTTTTTTTTAATGTGAACACCCGATTTGATATTAGGCTGAGACCCAACAAACTCGTTTTATATAATCCACAGCACAGCCATCATATGGTAACAGTTTATGGCTAGTCCTAACCTAGGCTGGATTTGAACTCAAAGGCCTAGAGGTTAAAGCGCTGCTGCTGATGGAAATAAATTTCTAGAGAAAATTCATAATAATAATGTCAAATTAATTAGGAATAAGAGGAGTAAAAATGTCATTGGCGCATTATCCCCTAATGAGAGGCAGGAAAGAAGTTTGTTCTGGCTCCAAAGGGAAGACAAAGGAGAGAAAGGTTAATTTATTTTTGTACGGGAGCATTAAGGAATAATTTCCTCTGCTTTTTATTTTTTTGGAAGGGAACGTGAGGGGAGAAAGGTGAAATAAACTTGGACAGAGAAAGAGTCTGAAGGAATCTTTGTCCTTTTTTTTTCTCTCCAAGTGTTTTGAAAGCCATTAGTATAAAGTAATGCTGTACACTATAGCCATTCATAGCTCAGCTGAGGGTTGGAGAGTGTGTATATACAGTGTGTGTCTGTGTGTGCCCACACCATACTGGAAAAGAGAATAATTTGTTCACAATATAGTTTGGTGTAAAATAGACCAGTTGTTTGAATGTGTATTTAGTATAATGTATAAGTGCAAGTATCAATAAGTCTATTTATTAGCCGAGCCTTTCACCAAGCAGGCCTCTGAATAAACCATACAGGCCCTGCAAAAATGTAAATTTTAGTTATCCCTTAGAGACATAATTACAGGAAAAAATAAAGACAGCGATTTACCATTTGGGAAGCAGGACTTTTTTTACTGCTGATAGATATATTTTTTCGTCTTCCTCTTTTCTTTGTAACTGCCAGTCTATAACATTAGCAGCCAGATCTGCCCTTCTCCCTTTTCAGCACACCTCTGCCACATTCACCCCTGTCTGCTAATTACAGAGATGAGGAGGGTGGGGTGATGTCTTTTATTGGACCAGCTTCTGTCAATGAGACAGACAAGCTCTTGAGTTTACACAGAGCTCTTCTTCTGGTAAGAAGCGCTGTGTGTAAGCTCGAAAGCTTGTCTCTCTTACCGACAGAAGTTGATCCAATAAAAGATGTCACCTCGCCCGCCTTGTCTCTCTAATATCCTGGGACCGATGTGGCTACAACACCACCACTAATTAAAGGAAAGTTATGTCTCCGTATTCCTGTTAATGTATTCCGCTGCCTGTTTTGGTGTACGGAACTGTTGAATTCCTCAACCCTCTGTGCCGCTGGCTTTCCCTGGACCACAGTGAAAGGTTTCATTCATGCCTCCAGTCCTGCCTTCTTGAATTACCACACCCTGGGCCTCTGCTTCTCAGCCTAGCTCTGTTTTCCTTTCATTAGCAGGATTCCCATATTGAATGCCTAGGAGAGGCTGGTAAGGGATGCTACGTCTATATGAGCCTAAGGCTTGTACAAATAACTACCCCTGTCACTGTCCAGGTCTAGGGGGGCTGGAAAGCCTAATCGCCTAATCTGAGGCAATTTTTTAAAAAAGAAATAGGAATCTAAAATGGGTTGAAATTGGAATGTCTTATTTATAGTGACAGTGTGGGCTCTCGTTAGGTTTGCCAACATTGTATTTAAAAAATAAGGGACTATTTTCTTAGCACCCCTTCCCCATTCCTCCTGATATTATTAATTATTATCTGCCTCCTTTTATTAATCATGATACGCAATACACCGCCATTCACCAGGGGTGTTTCTTGCTCCTTTTGACAGTGCTCAGCAACTCCCCATCTTGTTATACAGAGATGAAAAAATAAGGGACATCTCTTGTAATGAGGGCCCGTTACAAACCCCTGCCCTTAAGATGGGCCTGTTGTTCACAACTTAAGTTCCGCTGGAAAGTGCTGGGGAGGGTGTGTGTGTGTTTGTGTGTTGGTAGATGTGTGGTGCACATTCTCAGCCTTCTTTTCAAAAGCGGCCTCTAATTTTGGTGCCTCGCTTTCTGGCACTCAGCTGTTAGATACTTCGAGCTTGACTGTTCAAAGTTGTTAACAATCATACCTTGCTCGTACCTCATGCATTTCAGCCCTGGATCTCAACTTGCTTTATAAAGGATGTCAGTGTCACGATCGCCATTTTACAGATGGGGAAACTGAGGCACAGAGGGATGGGACTATGGTCACCCAACAGCCTTGTGGCAAAGTCAGGCACAGAACCCCTTCGGGCCAGTCAGTGTCTGAGCCAGCAGGCCATGCTGAGTACTCACACAGCCCCTTGGCTCCTAATGGAGAGGGAGTGCTCAGCCCTTTCTGAAAATTAAGTCCAAGGTGCCTCAAGTCAGGTACCCCCAAAATTGAGGCACCTTAAATTAGTGGCCACTTTTGAACATTAGGGGCCAATACATTGGTGTGCCTGTCTTTTCGTGTGACTGTACACAACACATGATGACCGCGTGTGTGCGCGCATTTGAGGTTGTGCATGCATGTATTACCGTGTTAGGTGTGTATGAAACTGTATGTGTGTGTTGAGTGTAAATGGACCTACATGCTTGTGCGCCTGTGTATAAGCCTTCACAATATGTATGTGCGTCAGTTGGTCTGAATGCACAATACAGAGTGGGTTTTTTCTTCCTATTCTTAGCGCGCAAGCTGTAGCCTTTGTTAAAGGGAGATGGAATAGAAGAAAACTGATTGCAAATTTCGGAGCAGCGTTAATCTGGTATGTCTCCGTGGAAATGGATTTCAGTTAGTGTAGCTGTTCTTTTGGATTCAGGTTGACCATCGTGCCTTTCCCACAGCTAGATTAGGCTGGATTCAGAAAATGAGTTTCTAAGAAACCCCCAGTTGGGATGGGGCGGGAAAGATTTATGATTAGTCAATTTCCTTGGTGAAGAAAGACCAAGGAAATAAGAAGCAGCCATTATTTTAGCCGCTCCCTGACTGCAGCAATCCAGATGAAATCAGCACATTAACTCAGTCTTTTTCTTCCACCAACTTGTTACCTCTTTTATCTGCTCTTTAGTTTTGTTTTATGGAGCTGGTCCAAAAAAGGCTCAAATTTTTCAACTAAAATGTCCACAAGCGTATTGTCCCTTTTTTTTGATCAGCTCTAAGATTAGCTTTGCACTGAAGCTCCCCAAGAAGTTTGAGGCTCAACAGTTCCCTGTATGGCTGCTTTATCGTTTGTCAGATAAGTCTTTTTAAATGAAGACATCCTTCGTTATAGCAGAGAGCTGTTCTGGGCCAGCCCTAAAGGCATCCTGCTGGGGAGTATTTGCAGCGTTAAGGAGATCTGAATTCATTTTCCATTCAAAGGCTGGCTGAGGCTAGGATTTCTGCGGAAGCCACATGTTGTGATAATGGAGAGAGAAGAACAACCCACATTGTTCAACAGTGACTCCCTCTGGCCATTTTGGGGGTGTATGTAGATCTGCCCTCATGTTCTCTGCACTGCCCTTTAAAATTTCTAAGAAGTCTGCCTGCCAGCTACTTTGTGTGGGAGAAAGGATGCAGCATGTTACAGAGGAGAGACGTGCACACAGTGCTCTCTCTCGGGGAGATGTTACTTCTGTTCGTTCTTGTTTTGTTGTGGGCTTTAATCTAAAATATCACTGTGACTGAAAATACCTGGCTGCTCATTGTGCATAGAAAATCATAACTCAAGGATAGAGGAGTGCCAATAGAGGTGCCAAAGTGCGGACTGGAAAGATGGCGATGAAGTCAAAGGGTGGGAGTGCTGGATGGGAGACAGGGAAATTGGGATGTTGGCAAGGCTCTGGCAGGGATATCAGGAACACTTTCGGGCATTAAAAGAGAGTTATTTGTTAGCTGCTTCAGATAATGACCGACAGATTCACTCCTTCAGATTCTCCCGCCTTCTCCTTATAAATAATCCCTACACCCACCCTTCCCTCCGCTTGCCCAGTCCCTTGTGTTTGTCTTGTCTTCCATAAACTAAAAGCTGATCAGGAGGTTGTCAGGGCCTTATCTCTGTGTGTTAAGCACCGTGGTAAATTAACGTTGCCACATAAATGTATTTTCAATAATAGATGTGTTCATAGTTAAATATCCATCTGAGAGTCCCTGTCTGACTTGAAATGTCATGGAAGTAGCCTCTGCCATTTAATGTGCCCTTTCCTTTGGGTAAATGGGACAGCCTTTAGCCCAAGTCACCCTTTCATGGCTGATAGATTGAAATGACTGCCCACAAGCTCGAGTTGTGATCCTGTACAGCAGCTGCAGTCTCTCCAAGTGCCAGAATTGCAGATGACCATCGAGCAGACTACTTTGCATCATGGGGAAAATATGCAAATACTGGGTGGAGACGGGGCCAAGGGTTTGAAGTATTTGTTGTCCTCATCTCTGATTTGTAGGTTCTGGTTACTTGGATTGCGGATGTTTGCGTCAGAAGGAAGGAACAATTGAATGCCAAGAGCTGGTTAGTTTGGTATGCTGACCTTTCGGGTTCTGAGACTATTGTAGTAGGGTCAGCGGCTTTCTGAGAGGCCCCTTGTGGCCAGAGGACTCTCTGCGGAATCTTGGCTTTGTTTTCCCCTCTTCTGGGTCCCGTAAGAACTTGCACACACACTTCTCTCTGGGTTAACACCACCACTGCTTGAGGCGGATTTAATAACAGTCCTCTGGTCCCAAAATACAGTCCAGCACTATAACACAGACGTTCAGACTCACACATCATCTTGCACAGCTGAGACTCTTCCTTCCATCAGTCTGTTCCTGCAGCCAGTCCTCCCCCCAGGTCTTCCTAGCTAGAGTGCAGGCCTCCAGACCAAACAAGGTAGGGTTTCCCATAGTGGGTTCTGGCCTCCAAACTTCCCTGACATCAGGATCTTTTCCTGCGGGCACCTTCCACACACTCTGCAGTTTCCTATGCTCCCACTTCTCCTTGCAGCTTCCTGCTGCGCATTAGAGTGGAATCAGCTGATGGCCCTCAGGTGTGGCTCATTCAGTAATCTGGGTTGACTCGGCCTTGGCCTTCCAGCCTGTAATTGGCAAGCCTTCCTATTACAGTCAGATTTATACAAGGGCCTGAATCTAGTTTCTAAAATTGCATACTCAGAACCTTCCTTTGGATATTTGCACTGATTAGCCAGCTGCTTGCACAGTCTGCATGCTTCAGCCACCCCAGTCATGGACAAATCAGAGATGGGTCCCAGCTGAGGATTTTGGATCCGAAGCCAAACGTTCCCAAAATGGGGGCTGTTCAGGTCTGAGGTTTGGTTCTGCCCCATCACTAGCGCAAAGGTGGGATTTGTGTTTGCAAAACTTGCAAGTGCAATTTCGGAGCCTGTTTCAAGTTTGGTTCCTATGTTGAGCCCTAATAACGGATCTGAGGAGCAGAGTGTGGCTTCTAAACTAGTGTTGGATTTTGACAGCCCCACAGTTTGCAATGAGAGCTGGAAGTCTGGTTTGGCTCACTATGAATGTAGGGGAAATTTGCAAAATTCAGAGCAGGAAATCTCCCCAAAGACTGAAAGTCTTTGAATGTGGGGCATCAATTTCAGACAATCTGCACAAAGAAAATGGTGGCCAAAGTCTTTCTGACAATGCAGTGAGGGAGCTCATGTTGTCACCTTTTTCTCCCCGTCCTCAGATCAGTAATGGCCACTGGTTTCCTAGGAATGACCTCTCCTATCCTTTTCCAAGTGGCAAGTAAACATCATCAGGTCTTTAAATCATCAAGCGCCCAGCTTGCCAGACTTCACCTCTGTGTGAGCATCTGGCAGAAGTGAAAGGAAATCAGGAACAAATGAATATTCAATCAGCCTGCACAAACATCTGAGTGCAGAATGGGACATCTCTGTGCCATAACGTCTGTTGGAGCAACACTCCATTCAGCTGCTCTTTCTGCAAAAAAGCACCAGAAGCTGATGGGTAAATGAGTGTAGCAGGGGACATTTTGGCTATCAAAGCCGCTGGAGCAGTATGTTAGCCTGCAATCTTTAGTGTCCAGTAAAAACAAGCAAATGTGTGTTGGGTGTCCTGGAATAAATTCAAAGTGTGATACAATGGGATTCTTCACTGTTAATATCAAACACCTCAGAGGTTTAGTTCCAGATGGAAATCCACACCACCTGCAAGTGAAGGGATCATGAGTCTTGCATCTTAAAGTGAACTGAAAGTTCTCAAGAAGATAGACTGGGGTTTATTTTAATGCAGCCATGTATTTTTTCAGCTGCCTTTATTAGCAAAACATTTAATGCAAAGAGAGGCGCCTGGCTTTCATTTGTGTCACACGAGAAATGTCTTGACCAAGGCAAAAGCAGAGAACTTTGAAAAAAGTGACATGAAAATGTCCTTTTATTGTGCATAACTAGATGCTCTCTCTGTGACAACAAGAGAAGTGTTTTCAT
Source organism: Mesoclemmys tuberculata (assembly GCA_007922155.1). NCBI lineage: Eukaryota > Metazoa > Chordata > Testudines > Chelidae > Mesoclemmys > Mesoclemmys tuberculata. Next base: position 2,146,197 of record ML675639.1, read on the forward strand.
GTAAGTGGATGCAAAACAGATAGATGAATACAGAACGCGTTCTAGTACCTATTGTTTTACTGATGGTCTGCTTTTCCGACAAAGTATTATACATGGGCTAAAAGTTTGAATACCAGTCTAAATTAATTGCCTTCAGTGAAGTTTACTGTGGACTTACACCAATTTAGCTGAAGCCAGGGGACCTTACATTCAATTGACTTCTCACTGTATGTATATGTCCGTGTGTGTGTAATGTGTGTGCGCTGCATGCTAGTGTGTGTGTTTGTTTTAAAAACATAGGAGAGGGGATTATCTCGTTTTCCCGTCATGTATACTATGCATTAGAACTATAATACCTGATCCTCCAAAGATTTATGTACATGCTTGACTTCAAGGGGCTACTCACATACTTAAAATTAAGACCATGCAGAAGCCTTCCAAGAATGGGCAGTGGTGTGTAAAGGAGGTCCAGAGATCTGAGCAGGGGCTTGGAGTCAGGACAGACTGTTTCCTACTCTGATTTGCTATGTGACGGTGGCAGGCCACTTCACCCTGCTTTGTTTCAGGTGATCCACCTGTAAGGTGGACGTAATGTAATAATGCTCATTAGATCTGGCTGGGAGAAGAGGAAGATGGCAACGTTTTTCAAAACTTTAGTTTCTTTTTCTCATCAAAATAGGTTAGTGTTGCAATTGTAAAGCACTTTGAGATCCTTTCAAGGAAAGGCACTACAATAATGCAAACTAGTGTGTATTAGTATATGCAGCTTCTCCATAGTACGTACAGCTGGAACGAGAGAGAATCTATAGGTTTATCTTTGTGTAGGGAATTGCAAAGAAGCATATGATGCAGGTTGCCCAGATTGTATAAGACAATAGTACAAAATATGACACAGATTATCTGTAGTACATAGCAATGACGATACAACTGAGAAATGTTTGGTTGCTTTTGAGGCTTACAAAAAAGATGTTAAATGTGAGCAATTCAAAACCACATGCGTTTTATTACAATCAAAGCCAAAAGTCATTTTAGACCCAGTATTCCAATCTGTAAATCCCCAGACCCTCGTCTTAAACTCATTTTGCAATTGGTCCTGTATATAAACATAAATACTTACAAATATTATTCTGTTATAATCAGTTTGGATGGTGTCCAGCCTAGGATTTTTATTGAAATTCCACTGCATTGTCATGATTAGATGACAAATAATTCTCTACATTTATGGAGCTACAGAAATAATCATCATTGTTTGAAAAAAGAATTTGGTCTTCATGCTATGGAAATCCAGATTGGCTTCACGTGGAATTTCACAAGCTACAACTGCTTTTTTCAACAGAGAATATGGGGATAATCCTTTTTACCTTTTAATCATTAAAAATTACCAGGAGGATATTGTTTAAACAAGTCCATGTAAGTAGAAGCTGATTCTGCCCTCATTACATCAGTGTAAATCTGGAGCCGCTACACTCAAGTCACTGGAGACAAGGCCTGATTCCACTCTGTCACCCTGGTGTAAATCAGGAACAACCCCGCTGAAGCCAAGAGAGTTACTCTGGGTTTACACTGGTGTAACTGAGAGCAGATTTGGGGTGAGGAGGATGTGTGTCTTTGATACTGTAGCTTAAAATTGGCAGCTTTCCCGTCCCTGGCAGGAGTTTAGAAATGTCGCTATATGAGATTGTTTTCTAAAAAGGCCTGAAAATGCAGTCCATTATCTGATATTTTTTGTAGGAGCTTTTTTAATTAAGGTCTTGGCTAAGTTTTGATTGAAGGAGAGTGATGGGTGGTTTGTTTTTTTTCCTTCAGGGATTTGGCCTGCACCCATGCCTATCCTACCTGTGCTATGGTCCTACTTACCCCCCTTTGCTATATTTTCAGCTGGGTTTTTTCTTTTTTTTCCCCTTTCCACCAGAGATGCAGATAAATCACTATGGTCTCTGTTGAGCTTGTCTCCTGCTCCTGTAAACTAACTTCTGTGTGCTACTGGCTGGTGCAGCTTAGAGGGGGCGTGAGCTGCAAGTCTCCGTGCCTGTGGTCAGTAATGAAGACTTCTCTTTTTATCCACAGATTACCGAGGAGCTGCACAGGGCTAGGCTGCAGCTCTTAATTCCCTTACTTTTCCATTTAAACCCCACGCAGGAGAACACAGCCCTTCCAGCCAGAAGATTTATAATGAGGTAAGCAAACGCCCTTTTGTCATTTAGAGTTGTTCACTGATGTAATGTGAATATTATTTGTGTTTGGCCTGCAGAAGGGAAGGAAAAAAAATGTGCTGTTTGCCACATGTCAGTGTTCTGGGTTTTTGAATACCTCGGCTCCCAGTGTGTGCTTCAGTTATTTCCTAGGGTTTTTGGTTTCTTTGGTAATCTGCTTTGCTCCGGGGTCCTGCATCTGCACTGAAAAGTGTCTTGAACTAAACTTTTTTCCTCTTCCCTTTTTTCAGTCAGTGTTACAATGGGGTGTACAAGAGTAAAAATGATGCTTCTCTGCCCTGAGGTATTTCAGCTATTTGTGTCATCCAAGAGCTTTTTTTAAATAATAGCCTTTTATTTTTACAGCTAAAAATTCCTTCCCCCCCACCTTTTCGTTTCTTTATTAGATGTCGATGTGGTCATGTTTCCTTGCGTTAGGTATTAGTCACGGGAACCCTAAGATAAACACAGCTTGCCTTCTGCTGTCATTGCTCTGCTGCGTTCTGTAAAGTTAAACTGCTTCCAGCAAGGACTGTTGTGATTTCTCTTTCCCCTGGTGTGCAATAGGTCTTGTGGCTCTGAGAGACAAGGAGTTAATGCAGTTTTTCCTCCTGCATTCGTCTGTGTTTTTTTTTTTAAAGACGTGACGATAGATCTGCTCATCTGCTGTACAGAGAAGTTGCCTTTGATGTGAGTTCTTCCTTGGTTTTTTTTTTTTAAGCCCCTCTCCTGCTGCCTACTATCTCTGGAGTGTACTTATGAAACTGCATTCCCCTACTGGCTGCTACTAGGGACAGTTTAATATGTTCTTGCCAGGCTTGAGGAATCACACCTGCATCGTGTCACTAATACCTGTTATGTGAAGAAGCCCCTCCCCAGATGGCTTTTCCTTTGGGGAAAGTGTCTCTCTGGGGAATAGCTGTGCCCTCAGTGTCTCTTTACTTTAGCTACTCCCCTTGTAGAAGACAACTGGACCTGCTAGGAGAGTACAAGAAAATGGCTCACTAGTGGCATGTCACCTCTCTCTGCACAAACCTGTTGCACGTTCAGTCTCACAGCTGTGTAGGGGACCTGCGTTCTGCTGGGGTTCGCGTGCCTGGGGTTTCCTTTTTCTCCCGTAAGAAAGAAAATGGATCCTGCCACTTTAAGACAGGAGTCACTTTAAGTGACTTTCCAGTTGCCTCTTATGGAGAGCTGAGAATTGTGGTTTCCTATATTTCCTTTGAATTGTGTGTAGTAGTTAGAGTGAGTTTTAAAAAAACCCAACTACTGTACCTTTTGGAAGCTTTTTCTTCTGCAGCGAGGTACAGATGAGAGGGAAGGAATCTCACATATTTGGGGGAAAGAAGTGGAAAGGTTTTTTATTTTTCTGTTAACTTTGTGTGTGTGTGTGTGGCTCCCTCTCACCCCCTTCCCACTCCCTTTTTCTGTGTGGTGTCTCCATATAATGAATTGTGTAAGAAATAATGTACAATGCCAGATAGGCATTTCCTCAGTACAGTGCGTCCTATTAAGTATTGGCATCCGGCTTAGGCTGTTGGTGTGACATAGCAGGGATTTCTGCCGTACCACTGAAATAAACCAGGAATTTTTTCAGAAAGGTGGACTCAGCGCAGCTTGTGTCAGGCACAAGTCTGCTGTTTCTCCTTCAACAGCTGTGACACGATCCCAGAGTTTGTGAACTGATGGAGTTTAAAGCATACACCAGCTGGGAGGCATCATAAATTATGTAGTGTCCCACCAAATTAAATTTCACTTTCTATTCACAACGTCCACTCTGAAAAAATAAGCAGCCTTGACAGGGGTTGGGGGAGAGACTCTGTTTCCTCAATTAACTGGGACTTGCCTTCTTTTTGACAAACGGAAGACAGTGCATTTTGGACTCTGGATTTGTGGCGCTGTCTCAAAGTGCCAAGTCTGGTTATACGGGGACTTTTGAGTGTTAGGTTGAGGAATCGGAGTCAGTCTCTGCTTCTTAACCCCTTAGAGACTGAACAGCTTCAGAGATGCTTACCTAGTCGTGTAGAACTAAAACACCAATGCTACCCAGCAAGCAGACGTTGGAAACTGAAGCCCTTTGAAAAGAATGTGCCTACAGTTCTGACCTCCTCTGTTGTGGTTGTCCTTAGTGTGTTGGCCTTTACCTGTTCAGATCCTGAATACATGACGGGCTGGCACCAAAGGGAACAGAGGGCATGGGTGAATTTTCCAGACGAATAATAACAACAATCATAGATAATTAATTTTGTTATCACTGCTACTGTTGTTAATAATTATCAGTTATAATATCAGTGAGTCAAATATCAACATTCTGACTCATCCAAAACTCCCATTGACTTCATTGGGAGTCTTGAACGAGAAAACACTAAGGTTTTAAGTGTTTCGCCCCATGATAATATATGAATAATGTAGTCCCTTGCTTACAAAGGATCAAAAAGCAGTCTACAAACAGCGTAGATGGGGTTACTTTTCCCACCCTAAAAATGAAGTCATATCTGGGATGGAACAGGACAACCACACAACACCGGGACAAGGAGTGAAGGAGAACACTGTAACCATTTGCAATTGCAGAGGAAGTGCTGGTAGGCAGAATAGAGTTATCTAAAGTGTACTTTGGCCAGGACACTGGGGTTAACATCTCTACTCGTATGAAAAGTGACCTGGGATTTTTAATAATCCAGAGTAGCCAGAACTTCAGTTCTATGTCCCATCCAAAGATGGCGCCACCATGGTGGGATGTTGGGTCCGTATTGACTCAGAGAGAAGAGCACCATGTGCTGGGTCACCAGTACCTCTTTTTGAAATGCCTGGTTTGTCCTTGGAGGTCTTCCATGCAAGTCTTGACCGGGCCTAATGCTGCTGCCCCGGAGAGAGCTGGTGGAAGCCCAGCGTGAAGAATGTGTTTGCATCTGGGCTAAGCAGCGTGATTAAGTTATAGATTTATTTTTTAAAAACCACAGGTGACACTAAAGTCAAAAGGCGTATTTCTCATTTACACGAGGGCCCCATTACACCACTTTGACAGTACAAAGGAGCCTTAAAATGAGTGCAAATTATATTTCCTTTAAGGCCCTCTTACACTGCAAGTAAATGAGAATTAGGTCCAAAATCTTCAGCAGGGAAGGTTACCGCAATTGGAGCTGGCTTGATTCACATTTACACTAAGACTACTTTACACCATTTTTGCAGTGTAAAGGGGCGTTTAAAAGGATGCATATGCAACTTAAATATAATTTCAAGTCCCTTACATTGCCAGAGTGGTAGAAAGGGACTTTAATGTGAGGAAGACTCAGGCCCTTTGAATATATTCAGTTTGGCTGATGGGTATTCTTTCTTCAGGAGGCTTCTCAGACTTGCATCTAGCTTTTTTTTTTTAAGAAATCTGGAACCCAGATTTGAATCTCAGATATGTGGATATAAATGGAGTATAAACCAGTGGCGTGACTCCTGATTTACAGCTGTGTAAATGAAATCAGAATATGACGCCTGTGGAATAGAAGCTACTCGAGCGAAGTATATTCTTGTTTTGCAAAGCAGTTCATAACACATACCATACGAACCTCCTGTTGTGTCCTTTATCCTTCATCTTTCTTTGGAGGTTGCAACTTGAAATCTTTGCCATGACTTCCCTGCATTGCTAAAGCAACCCTGATGGTTTGTTATTGCCGGGTTGCTTCCAACCACGGGATAATACACGCTGGGTTATTGCTATAGATGGCTTAGGAGCACTGGACCGTACCTGCAGGCTTTTTAGAAATGAGCATGCGCTCACATTCACTTATTGGTCATTGTAGCGTTGCTTATGAGAACTGAGATACTGGCACTTGTATTTTTAAAAGCACATTAGAAGTGTTTGGTTGGAGGAAAGAGGCATTAACATTTCCATGGAGGTTGCTAATAGATAAGCAGGAGCAGGGGTAGATAATGCCTGGTCAAATTTAATACCTGCAAACATTGACAGTATCCTCTTAAACAGCCAGAATTGTGTATTCGACTCTCACGTATGGCCTGTACACCTCGGATTTCCATGTCGTTTAAAGGGTAGAGTTCATAACACTGGGCTAATGTCGGGGACATTTCTGGTAATGCAGTAGTAGTAATACATACATCCTTCAGCAGCAAGAGAATTGCCTAAAAGAGCAAATGTCCTGTGTTTTGGGTATCACACATAGCTTCTTTCCAGTTCTAGTAGACAGGAGCTATACCTCAACCAAATGCATGTGGGGAAGTAGGTATGGTCCAGGACATAGGACACAGGACTCTGAGTCAAGATGGTTAAGTTCTGTTCTTGCTTCTGCTGTTGACTTACTGTGGTATGTAATTGAACAAATCGTTGCCCTGCTTTGTGCCTCAGTTTCCCCATCTGTAAAAAAGGAATGCTCTATTAGCTTTATAAAGTGCTTTGATGGATGAAAGGAACTTTTAAGGCCTAAATGATTATTTATTCTCTTTCTCTCTCTCTGAATGTAGATCAGAAGGACACAATAGCAGGAGAGTACAGATGAGTCATCAAGTATGCCTTTGACTTTTCTAATGATCTTCCTTGTAGTTTTTACACCCACTCTCTTAATGGTGACTTCCTGGGAAATCTGATATAGCTCTCACATCTGCTGTTATCTCAGACAAAACAAAGGAGATGCACTGTGTTCTGTGAAAACCTTGCTCCTCTAACTTCCTGGTGGGCTACATAACTGAATCTCAGTTTATTAACCCCGGGAGACGCTATATTTTTGTTCATTATTTGTTTCTGTTCAACCTTCTACAAGTCACAGGCTTCTACATCAGTCGAGCCCTTACATGAATCATTATTGAAATGGCCCTTCTTTCTTAGCCTTAAAACCTAGCTGACACATCCCAGCAAGCTGCAGTATTTGATGTCTGATCTGAAAACTATTTGTCTGCGAATTACCTTTTCCTCAGTAATCCTGCTTTGAGTCATCTATCAATGTCACAGTCCAGCTTTTTTACATCACAAGTGTTTCAATGGTAATGTCGTCACTGGATAGTGACATCCCTGATGGAAACCTCTCTTTCTCTGCTTTCTTGGTTATCAGAAACTATAGGAACAGAAAGGCAGGACAAGCGCAGCACTTACCAAATAGTTTAATGGCTTTTGAGTCAAAGACTAGAATCCTGGTTATAAGTGAGCCATGAAGCTGTGGGAGGGGGTGTTATTTTGCCTGCCTGCGCACTTAAATCCACTGCTATGCAAACAGCTGAGTGCACAGGTGATAGAGTTTTCAGGTGTGCTGCCCATTTGTTCCAAGGGAACTTTTCACATCAGAGTTAAGGATTCCACTGAGCGTTTGGAGGGACAATAGATAATATAGTTGCTTAGAGTTGGTATGTCTTTACCTTGAGGGATCCCTGAAATTTCTCCTCCAAAAGAATTGTGCAGTCAGACAGGCAGATCACCAGAGCAAATCCCCCTTCTCTGGCAGCTTTGACTATGGCTGTATGAACTTTGCAGCTGCCACATCCAGGGGGTTGAGACGTGTGTGTTCCTGAAAGGAGGCCCTTGGAAATCTCTCATAAAACTACTAAGAAGGCGGTTGGGATACTGTGGTGGTGGAGGGGCCATTGATGCCAGAGATGGAGGCTTGCTAATCCTCAAGGAATTGTTATTAGGCGCTGGAACCGTTCACCACTAGGTCACTGGCTAGACATCAGGAGCTGATCTGATACCCATCGAAGTCAATGGTAAGATTCCCCTTGACTTCACTGGGATGGATTCAGGGCCTTAGCGACCAACCGTCGTTACTGTCTTTTGTCTAGGCTGTTGAGTGGCCTAGACGTCTTCCCACAGGACAGGTACCATCACCACGGGAGGTACCAGTTGGCATCCTTTGGCCAGCTCCCAAAGAAAGACTGAGGCAGGTGTTAACCTGGAGTCAGCGTTTGACCTCCTCTCCCATTCTCGATGGCCGGGTCTAGGGCAGGGTTGGGTGACACCAGCAGAGTGGTGTGTGTGAGGGAAAGGTCCCCCTGCTACTACCCGTGCTGCACCAGTCCTGTGCAATCAGCCATTGGAACTCACTGCCACATAATGATAAACATTTTGGCAGGGATACTAAACCTTCTGCTTCAGCGTTTAAACCAATCTCAAGCTAAGAGAGACCAGAATGAGATTTAATGCAGGGAACAGATTATCTCACATCTGTTACTGTGGGATTCTCTCACTCTACTTGAAGCATCTTACAGTGGCCACTCTCAGAGACAGAGAGTGGACTAGATGGACCTCGGGTCTCACCCATGATGGTGATTCCTTTGTTCCTGTGATCTCCCGTATTGTCGTCTCAGCACCTTCCCCTGGCACCAATTCACTTGCTCAAAGTATTTGTGGGCTGCAAGCAGACAGGGTGTATCATTTGGCTTTGTGATGGCATTAAATGTATTGCTGAAGGTGTCTGCCCATTGCAGCTGCTGAGTCAGACCAGAAAAAGGATCTTCCAGCGGCAGCGTGTAAACAGCCATGCCGAGATGCTTGTATTTTCCACCAGCCATTTACAAAGTACATGAGCAAAATCTGCTGGATAATGACTGGAGCTCACTCTGTTAAGTGGAGTTTGGTTTGGGTTTTTTTAACTCTGCTTCTCCTCCTCCACTAACGTAGATATAGGCATTCATTGTCATTGTCATGTGTAACCGGTGTGATCAGTGCACAGCTCTCTTTACGCCTCTCGGGTTGGAATTCACTAGTCATCCTGTTGTGCCTGGGTAAGGCATGAGCGAGGTTCGTGAATTGCCTTTGCAATAGCGCCTGTTTTGGAGAAGCCACGTGTGGCCGTTGGAGAGGGCTGTCTGGCGTGGAACTGTTTCTCTTTTGTGGCTGATCGTTCATAGAAATGAATTTTCTGGCTCCTGATTTTCCAGCTCTGCTGAAGCTGGTGGGAGTGTAAATGAAGCTAGGGCAAGTGTAAATGCTCAGGAGTGATTCTTATGTACGAGCATGCAGTGGCATAGCAGCGAGAGGCCCTCAGTCTGTTAATGTGGTCACATAGCGAGCTAGCTAATTTCTATGGCACACCTTGGTATTGACCTGGCACTTATCAGAGAATTGCTTTCTTTTTCTTGGTTTCACCCCATTGGAGGGGCCTTCTCTACCCACCTCAAGATAATGTTTAGACGCCCCTCCCCCTAAAATTTCCCAACCGCATATCATGGCCATGAGCAGAATCATGTGGAACTCCCTTTGGAGCCACCAGATACTGCAGAGAAATCTTTTTTGGGTGCTGGCTGGTGAGTCTTGCCCACATGCTCAGGGTTTAGCTGATCGCCATATTTGGGGTCGGGAAGGAATTTTCCTCCGGGGCGGATTGGCAGGGGCCACGGAGGTTTTTCGCCTTCCTCTGCAGCATGGGGCATGGGTCGCTTGCTGGTGGATTCCCTGCAGCTTGAGGTCTTCAAATCTCATTTTTGAGGATTTCAACAACTCGGTCATGGGTTCGGGGTTGTTATAAATGTGTATGGGTAGGGTTTTGTGGCCTGCCTTGTGCGGGAGGTCAGACTAGATGATCATATTGGTCCCTTCTGACCTATGAGTCTATGAGTCTATGAGATACCTCCTTGCTCATCCAGAATGTGGTGAGGAACAGTGTGAGGCCCCCCTTCATCATGGGAGTGGGAGGGCTGTCCAACTTACTTTAAAACATGGCAGCATTCGAATTACAAAACCACGGTTGGAATCAAATTTCTGTGCCCCTCCCATAGATAGATAGAGATCTGCTTATGAAGACATGAAAAATGTGGCCCAGAGCAATTGTCAGTGTCCGTTTAAAAAAGAAAATAAAGAAAAAGTTCCTCTCTGCTTTTGGTGTTTTGTTTTTGTTTTGGATCTGCTGCTTTTTAATTAAGAATAACTGTCTTAGTTTCATGCGTCGATGGCGAGAAGGGATATCTCGCCGGGTGTCACGAATAATTGAATTCCCTTCCTGTCAACGTGTCCTCTTTACATAGCACCTTCTGGCTCTATTGCAGCTTAAAACTGTGCATCACTAACATGCTGAACGTAACTCGTGGGATCTGGCTCGGGGCTTCCCGTTCAGAGAAAATACATCTCTGGGAAGTGACTTTAATGCGGCCCACGTGCTTTGCTGAGTGTTGCACAGTAGGTTTGTTTTTCTTCTTCACCGAAACGTGCCGCTGAAATCCAAGGAAATCTCTGGATAATGAACCCATGTGCTCTCTCTTCTGTCATTTACATGGCGGCATGGATTTCCGTTGGGTCACGGGCTGGAAGGGTGAGGATCCTGGGGCTAGAACCAGACCAATAAATAGTCAAATACCTAAGGCCAGATTCATCACTCTGATACTCCAGTATTACACTACGCTACCTCCATTGACCTCACAACTGGAGCACAGTAACCCTTTGAGAAAAAGAAATCCATATTTATTTTCTTTCCAAAGTCAAAGGCCCAGATTTTAAAGGTATTTAGGCTGTCCCACGGTCAGTGTTTCAGTACTGAACTGATTTAGGAGCCCAAGTCTCATTTTAAAAAGGGATTTAGACACCTATGAGCCTAAATCCCATGGACTACCAATGGAATTTTGGCTCCTAAGTGCTGAAATCACTTTTGAAGATGAGACTTGGGCTCCTAAATCAGTTAAGCAGCAACACTGAGCACAGCAGGGCCTACAGATCTTTGAAAATTGAGGCCTCAGCCTGCTCTGATTCTCTTTCTCCAGTTACCTGGAGATGCAGCAAGCCAAGCATAGCAAAAAATCCTGGACTCTGAGGTCAGAATAAAAGGAGGTAGATATACAGATGCAGAAAGGACATATGTAGTTGCAATGCAGCATGCTCTTGTAGGCTAAGCATTGGTCTCGGGAAAGGAGCTTCCAAGGTCTAGTCCTGGCTTCTTCCACCAAATCAGTGTACAGACACTGGACAACCTCTGCCTTAGATTCCCCATCTGTGCAATGGGGAGAAAAATCTTTGTTGCTTACCTCACATAGGGTGGTTCTTGTAAGAAATGCTGCTGACGCTGAGAGTTGCTCTCCTGTCTTACCCAGTGACCATTCAAGCTGGACTCCCCAGACTATCTGGGATGAAGTTGTCTGTTTAAAAGGACAGTGTCTCGCTTTAATAGAACTGACCCAAGTTAGGGGAACTGGTACATTTGCAATTATTGGGCCATAGAGAACGGGACCAAACTTTTCCGCACTCCTGGTACTTCAGTGTTCAAGAAGCACATTTTTTTCACTGACAAATAGTGAAGAACAACATTTTACAGAGATGAGGGGAAGCCAACAGTCTATCAGGCATGCTATTAAACTGGAAAAGGAGGACATCCAGACTCCCTCTCCAGCTGGTTGAGTGTAACTGACCCGGCTTGGCCGGCTCAGAACCAATAATTCACTTGTTTTTACGTTTAATTAGAAAAGTAAAAAACTCTTTCTTTTAACAACAACAAAGCCTTGAACCACACTTCAAAGCTGGGTTTCTGGGACAGTTGCATACCTTTTAAAAATAGCCTTCTGAGCTGTGCCAAGTGTAAAATGGATTGCAGAGAGCAGGTCCTACACGTGGGGATTTCAAACAGCACGTCAAGTGCTGCTTTGTGATCAGCCACACTTTGTGACTCGGCCCAGGGTTCTCCAGGAGAACTCTCTGACTTTGAATATTCGTGCTCAGAGGAGCAGCAGCAGTGCCCTGCATTTCTCAAAAGGCTTTGGCTATTATTTCCCTCTCGTGTACTTTTCCCCATGAGTGAAGGGATTGAAAAACCACAAGAGAGACGAGAGAACGTCATAACGACGTGCAACGGGCATCGAAAGCCAATGCCTGAAAGGCATACTGTCAACTTGGATGTTTTGAAATTGTCTTAGTATTATTCATATTACAGTAGCACCAAAGGGAGATCAGGGCCCAATTGTTTAGCACTGTACAAACACATCGTAGGAGACCATCTGGCCTGAACAGTTTCTAATCGCAATGGACATGACACAGGGTTGGGAGAATGAGATGAACTAGAACCCAGCTCTCCTTTGCCCTAGTTCTGTTCCTCTTTTTATACCATCCTGCCTCTCTGTTATGACAGCCCTAAGTTACTATGCACACCTAGACTAGATTCATGTTTCTGGCGTAGCTCCCTTTAAATAGTATGTCATGAGGTTTCGTTTAAAATTACCTTTAAAAAATAATAGGGACTTTTCTGATTTCTTCTCTGTGGTAATAAGAGTCTTTTGAGTTAGTTCATAGTTTCATAGACTCCAAGGCCAGAAGGGACCATTGTGACCATCCATTGTGATCTCCCCTATAATATAGGACAGAGAACTTCCCTGAAGTAATTCCTAGAGCAGATTTCCTAAAGAAACATCCAGTTACTGTGTGTTGCTTCTTGTTAACATTATGTGACCTATAGGCTTGATCCAAAGCCCATTGAAATCAGTGGGAAAGAATCCCACTGCCTTCCATGTGGTCTGAGTTAGGCACTGTGGGTACACTAGAACTTGACAACCATTAGGCAGCTGGTGTGTTGAGACCACTGCCTGTCACACTGATCGACCCTGGCTCATTGTTTCATAGATTCCAAGGCCAGAAGGGACCATTGTGATCATCCAGTCAACCCTCCTATATAACAGGCCAGAGAAAGTCCCCAAAATAACACCTAAAGCAGATCTTTTAGAAAAACATCCCATCTTGCTTTGTGATGGAGAATCCGCCATGAGCCTCGGAGAATTGCTCCAGTGGTTAATTACTCTCTGTTAAAAATGTACACCAGTCTGAATTTGCCTGGCTTCAGCTTCCAGCCATTAGATCATGTTATCAGACCTGCAGATCTGATAACTGGAAGATCTTTCCCTGCTAGACTAAAGAGCCCATGATTAAATATTAGTTCCCTGTGTAGATACTTACAGACTGTGATCAAGTCCCCCTTTACTCTTCTCTTTGTTAAGCTACACAGTTGGAGCTCCTTGAGTCTATCAATGTAAGGCAGGTTTTCTCCTAGCTCTTCTCTGAACCTTCAACTTATCAACATCTAGGGTGACCAGATAAGAAGTGTGAAGAATCAGGACAGGGAGTGGGGTGTAATAGGCATCTATATAAGAAAAAGCTCCAAAAATCAGGACTGTCCCTATAAAATCGGGACATCTGGTCATCCTTCTTGAATTGTGGGGATCCTTTGTAGCTGCCTATGCAGGGAAACAGTGAAACTGACAATGTTGACAAAGTGCTGTCAAATGCACAGAGTAAATACACTGAAAAATAGGGACAGAAGGTTTTCTCACTAACAGTATTCAGTTATGAGGTTAATTTGAGTAAATGCAAAAATTTCAAATAGAATTATGCCTCAGTACTTTAATATGTGCTTTGATAGCACTGGGTAAGATTCAGAACTGGCCCAAAGTCTGAGGATGGATGGATCTTGGGTTTTGGCTCTGCCTGTCTCAGGGATAGAGGTCAGTATTTAGGCCCCAATTCAGCAAAACACTTAGGCACCTTCTTTAGATCTACGGACTTCCATGAGACCTATTGAAATGCTTCAGAGTTTTGCTGAAGCAGAGCTGTAGTTTGGAATTTGATCCAAACCCCTCAAAAGTTTGAACACAGGGTTTGACGGGAGACTGCCTCTCTTTCCAAAGTATAGATTCAGCAGCATATTCAGTACAGGCTTTAAAGAGCAAAGTCAGAGGCTTTAGATGGCTGGGGTCAGATTGTACTGTGCCATATTTTCAGCTTGAGGCACAATCTGTGTGCACGTGCTCATTGAACCCACAACCTCTGTACTTTGCAAACACCCACTGGGTAGCTGGCCCACTGGCCGCTCATCAGTTACCCTGCTGCATACGTGCAAACAGGAATTGTGCATGCAAATCAGATAGCCAACTTCTAACAAACTGTAGGTTTGTGGCTTCCTGCAATTTCCAATGGAAAGTTGTCTGGTAGAAATAGTCTTGTCTAATCTAATACTCTTAGTGTTTTGTTTATTTTTGTAAGTGGCCACTTAACTTTGATAACCAATAAACATTTTGGAGAGAGAAAGCTGTTGTTAAAGATTTCGCCTTTTCCCATGTGCCTTCACTTAAGATGTTGGCGTTCCTAATGTACATCTCCAAGACTTCCAGGAGGCAAAACTAGGACAGGTCAGATTTGACTTTCCAGGTTTTTCTAGTGTAAAAAATAAGTTAGTGTGAGAGGAGGAAACTTCTCAGTCCTTATACATCATAAAGGTATCACCATTGCAGATCACTTTTAAGATTATTTTAGAGATGAAAATGGCAGTTACCTTTGCAATGAACAATGAATTTCCAGAGCTTTGATTTAGTCAAAGGAAAGTGCGTAATACATTAAAAATAAGCCTTATTGTTACTGCGTTGTAATTTAGTGCTTCCTCTCTGTTTTTTGTCTCTTTGTTAAGAAAACCAGATGCCAACCAATGAACTATACTCCTGTATTGCTCAAATGGCCCAATGTATCATTGACAAAATTGGATCCTTCAGCTTAGCCATTTTCTTCACCTTGACTCTGTAATGGGGCTTGTTCAGTTTCCATAGAGGCAGAGGTTTTCAAGCCATTATGTTCAGGGAGTGGCAAGTCACTGGAGAAGTTTATTGTCTTACAGGGTTTGCATGAAGCGCTGCAAACCAGTGGAAGCAAATTGCTATCTTCTGTAGATGAAACTTGGCTGCTGTGGAGAAGCAGACTGCATTTAACTCTGGGAAAAAGCTCTCCATATTTGAAGCATGCTTTTCTTGGATATCTACGCTGTATTTATGCGGGCTGGGTATGTGGGGAATAATTAGAACCTCATCCCAGCTAGTAGACGAGCATGTTTTCCATTCTCGATGTTGACAGGTCAGGCCATCAGGCTGGCCCTTTGTGCCTAAAAAAATGGACGTTTTATCATTGCTGACACCAAAACAAGGGCTAGTGGAGTTCTTGGACCACAGAGGAGGATGCTGGTTATTTATAGAGTGCCAGAGGCAAGCACGGTGCTTCGCATGCATGTAAAAATACCAGGTCTTGGCTCCTAAATTAGACTTAATACAGTGAGGGAGGATAAACACAGAGCTGTTGTGAGAGGCCCTTATGTGACCCTAGGGGGGGCACACAGTTTGCATGGCTGTATGACGGCTGTTCATGATGTCAGTGGCTGGGCAGAAGGATGCTGAAAGGGGGTGGGGTCAAGGTGGGCCATGCCTTCCCACCCCACTAAGAACCACAGAGAAATCTGCTGCACTCTGATGGAATGAATGGCATCCCCTGGGCCACGCGGAGAAGTCTGTGTGTGACTATGTCCTGCCTGAAGTACACGCATCAATCCGGTGCTATTCCGGGGGGGCACTGCATCCTGTTCATGGGCAGTGCACCAGAATGGGGCTCAGAAGACCTAGGTTCTATTCCCAGCTCTGCTACTAACCTGCTGGGTGACCTTGGGCCAATTCCATCCCCCGTCTGTGCCTCAGTTTCTCCATCTGGAAAATTGGGATATGATGTTGACCCCCCCTCCTTCCCCCACTGCTTGGATAAAAATGTATGGCCCATACCCAGGATGGAGGTCATCCCTGCAAGGGATGGTGTGAGGAGGGTTTTGAAGGAGGACAATCCGTTTGCACAGCTCCTGGTCTTGATGCTTCTTGGTGCATAAGATTATCATGAGCAGAGGTCAGAGACATCCCTTCTGCCCTGCCCGCAATGGTATTGTATTGCACAGTTACGACCCATGCTTTTAGTGTTACTTTACACTTTCCTGTCAAGCATTCTTTACAGGCCATTGCTGAAGACACCGTACCAGATGGGGTGGTTAGTCATCTGCTCTGGTATGCCTGTTCTTAAGTATATTAATAAGGGGGAAGGATGTTTTTATGGTTAAAACACTGGACTGACAATCAGAAGTTCCGGGTTCTGTGCCAGTTTCCAAAGAGCTCAGCTCCTGAGAGTTCTCATTAGGCACCTAAAAAAAAGAGGCTAGGTTTTCAGTGGGAGCTGCTGGATGCTGATTGCCCTGGCAGATCTGGTTCTCCGTTCCTGGCTGTCTGATATCAAGTCACTTGATATCTCTGTGCCTTGGTTCCCACATATTTAAAGCGGGACTAATACTGACCCAAGAGCTCTTTAAGGGCCTGATCCAAAGCTCATGGAAAGACTCCCATTGACGTCCATGAGTTAAATGATGGGCCATCATAGAGTGAATCAAGCGGCCACATTGGAGGTCAAACCCAGTAATTTCAGCCTCTACATGCCCCTTCCAACCCCTCTCCCCCTGCTCTGACCATTGTATAGCTCGGTCTAACAAGTATTTTCTATGTGTAATTATCAGTGATATTAAAGATGCTTTCATTTTCAGTTCCCCCATTACTCCTCATCGAGTTCTCTGTTACAAGCCTTGCTGCTTAAAGGATAGTGTGGAAGCAACTAGATTGGTTTTGCTTCATACCTTCTGCTTTCTGTGCAAAGCAGCCATGGCGTGGTACGTTTCTCATTTCCACTCGACGTTGACGAAGAGGCGAAGGGAAAAGTCGTACACTTCTCCTGACCTCAACCCTTACTAAACATTCTGCAAGAGGGATACAATGGGGAGGCTGTTTTGACCGCTCTGGCACTAGCTGGCCAGGCTCTTGTAACACAATGATATTTTTATTGGCAGGTTTTCAGAGCAGTAGTAGGGAGAGGGTGTCACAGTCGGAGATGATTCCCACATATTCCTGATAAAATTTCTCAACACAATAGCACCACATTGTTAGGGCTATATGTTCTTCTTACTACTACATCATCCTCAAATGCAGAGAACCAAAATAGGATTTCAGTAAATTGAGAACCAATGCAATATGTTACCAGAGATTAAAGGAATATGGATAGCTCCTCTTTATAATCCCATAGGTGTGCCAATTGCAAAAGTGCTAATCTAATGCTATTACTATATGACGATTAATCAGGACTTACTTCAATAGTACATGTCTCCCTGGGAGCCAGTTAGCCAGATGTTCATGAGTGAAGTCTTAATGCTTGACCGAGATGGTATTAGGTAAAGTTCCACTTAACGGGGAAGAGCATTTAGCTAGTGCCAAGCGGTTAATTGTATTTAACCAAATGTCAAATTCTAAGCTCCAGTCTCTTAACTCAGCAATAGTCACAATCATACAATTAAAAGAGTAAGATAGAAGAAGGGAGAATGCAATGTAGTGAGTATAGTGTTTTATTGTATTTCCTCTCAGGACTTTCATTTTAAGTCTTTCTGAATGTCTTTTTAATGGCCTCATCTTTTATCTGGGATGATAGGCCATTCCTTGCACTGTTCTAGTTAAGAGGGTCTCCTGCATTTTTGAGGACTTCGGTAAGAGTGAGCTAAACACTTTCTGATCAGAACAGGGCAACCTGTAGAGTTCATCTGTTGATGGAGTTTTTATTGGGATTCTTTTTCAGTACAGTGGAATTTCTTCTTCAAATAGAGGTCTGGAACATGGATAGGCAGCAATAAGTCAAGGTTCCATAGTGCTCTTCATGACATTATGCATCAGCCATATCCATTTAATAATGTATTTTCAATCAGTCTTTCACCTGCCTTCAGTCCATACCACACGTTGATAATTTCCTTGCAATGACCTTCCAGCCATGTGAACTGGTGTAGATTGTAATCTAACCAGGCATAGTGGAGATGAGACACTGTGTCATGAAGATGAAACGTTGGCCTTTTCAGTTCTCTGAAATTACCTTTACATCCTGAGTCAAGCTTCTGGTGAGCTATACTCCAGATCTCAAAACGATGCCATCTCCTAAGCAAACGTGTTACTCTTACCAAGCTGTTCAAGAAGGAAGAAATTGTTTGATCGCTACCTACAGCCTGTTTATGTTGGGTAGAGGCAAAAAGCCAATGTTCTCAAAGAGCTGTGCCTTGAAGCCATTGCCTGAAGTCCCACCTCCTGAGGGAAATATTTTTTGGAACAAAGTTATGCTACGGATGTCTGGCTGGTAGCTTTTGCCCATATGCTCAGGCTTTAACTGACTGCCATATTTGGGGCTGGGAAGACATTTTTCTGTAGGTCAGATTGGCAGAGACCATGGGGAGGTTTTGCCTTCCTCTGAAGGTCACTTGCAAGTTTAAACTAGAGGAAATTATGGATTCTCTGTAAATTGAAGTCTTTAAACCATGATTTGAGGACGTCCATAACTCAGCCAGAGGTTAAGGGTCTATTTCAGCAGTAGGGGGGTGAGATTCTGTGGCCTGCAATGTGCAGGAGGTCAGATGAGATGCTCATAATGGTCCCTACTGGCCTTAAAATCTATGAATCTGAGTCTTTGAGTCATTTCCACCTTGCAACTTCCTTCTCTGCTCAAGCACCATGGTCTTGTTCCAGAGGTGGTGCTTCTGGATATGAAAAAGCCCTGGAAAATGCACTGCATCCTTTTTAAAATTGTTCCAATGGTTAATTATTTCACTGTCAAAAACGTGCACATTATATCCAGTCTGAATTTGTCTAGCTTCAACTTTCAGCCACTGGAACTGAATTTTACATGAAATCTGTGTGGTTTCATGAAAACCTGGCCTTGTCAAATGAACCTTGATCTCCTTCTTTAACAAGGTTGTAGGTCTGGTTGATAAAGGTAACTAAGTTGATATAATATATTTGGTCTTCTATAAAGTATTTGATGTAGTGCCACATTGGCATTCTGATTAAGAAGCAGAATAATATAAAATCAGTGTGGCCTATATTAAATGAATTGAATGCTCGCTAACTGATAGAACCCGTACGATTTCTCAGCCCACTGCTATTCAATATTTTTATCAGTAATCTGGAAGAAAATATAAAATCATTACTGAGAACAGATGACACAAAGATTGGCAGATGGGGCAAGTCACTGATACAGAACTATTTAGACTGCTTTGAAAGCTGGGAGTAATCAAATCATGCATTTTAATACAGGCAAATGCAAGTTCACTGGAACGTAGGAATTGCTTTACTGAATCAGAGCCATGGCCCACGTAGTCCTGTCTCCAAAATGGCCACCAGCAGATGCATCGCAGGAAGGTGCAGGAAACCTGAAAAAGGCACATGGGATAATCTGCCTTCCAGGAAGGCCTCATCCTGACATTGGTCCAACCTCTTCAGAGGCATGGGCCACGTGTGTAGTTGTGCATCACCTCCACGGACAACAGGCAAAAACCAAATGGTGTCTTCCATATGACGTGACCTCACGTGTACAGTGTGGGGCAGATCATGCAGAATGGAGGATGCCAGAAGGAATACCTTTGTTCATTTTTGGTATCAGCACTTTAAGAATGATGTTGAAAAATTTGAGAGAGTTCAGATAAGAGATTCCAGAGTGATTTGTAGTCGGAAAAATACGCCTAACAATGAAAGACTAAAGGAGCTCAGTCTATTTATCTTATTGGAGAGAAGGTTAAGGGATGACTTGATTACAATCTATAAATACCCATTGAGGGAGAGAATATCTGATACCAGAGAGCTCTCTAATCTGGCAAACAATGGCATAACAAGATCCAATGGCTAGAAGTTGAAGTCAGTGAAATTCAAATGGGCAGCAAGACGTTTTTAACAATGAGTGTGATTAACAGTGTAATGGATTACCAGGGACGTGGTAAATTCTGCATCATGTGGAGTCTTTAAATCAGGATTGGATGTCTTTCTGAAATATCTGATGGACAGGTTGCAGGAATCATAGGGTGAGATTCTCTGACTTGTATGCAGAAGGTCAGACTAGATGATTGTAATCATAGAAGATTGGGGATGGAAGGGACCTCGGGAGGTCATCTAGTCCAATCCCCTGCTCAAAGCAGGACCAACCCCAACTAAACCATCCCAGCCAGGGCTTTGTCAAGCCGAACCTCCAAGGATGGAGATTCCACCCCCTCCCTAGGTAACCCATTCCAATGCTTCATCATCCTCCTAGTGAAAAAGTTTTTCCTAATACCCAACCTAGAGCTCCCTCACTGCAACTTGAGACCATTGCTCCTTGTTCTGTCATCTGCCACCGCTGAGAACAGCCTAGGTCCATCCTCCCTAGAACCCTGCTTCAGGTAGTTGAAGATTACTATTCTCTCTTCTCTTCTGCAGACTAATGATCCCTTGTGGCCTCAAAATCTATGAAAGAATATCTGAATTTATATTGTACTCTTCATTCCAAAGCACTTTTGCAAACCTAACAGCCATAACCTACTACTGTAGCCTAGTACATAGCCCTGCCTACAGTATATGGGGTCGTTTCAGCCACCAGAACCAAAGGCTGCCTCCTCTGGGGTGAAGAAACAGCAAAAGTGACTGAGCAATTTAGAGCAGATTGTGGTGAATACTATCACTTCCAAGTGAATGGGATTCTTGCCAGGGGAATTGAAAAAAAGAAAATGTAGGTACCTAAGTTAGAATGTGGGCAGGATAACCCTGGGGTTCCCGATGAGGTCCATGGAATGGCTACAGAGCACATACCATCAGGATCTATTTACATCGCCTCTGATTTTACAATTGCAGTATCAGTCCCTCCCATGACAGTCCTTGGGTTCAGCTCTGATGTCAGAAGAAGAGAGCACTGGTACCGTAGCACCCAAGGGTGAGGATCTTTTGTGGTGTCCCATCCGTTGGGGACCTGCTTGGTTAATGAGATCTAAAAGACATCTCGATTGATGATAAAGATCAGGAATGTTATCATAGAGAAGATGGGGGCACCAGCAATACAAAATAATCATTTTGTAAAGAGGGACCAGAATGAAAAGCCTGGATTCTTACCCTGGGTCAGGACTTGTATCTTTCCAATGGACCTACCCAAACCCTGGGTCCAAATACTGCCAAGCTGGTGGCTGGATCAGGGTCAGATGCAAACCATTCCTAAATCTCCGGGTATTTTGATTTTGTCCATTATAGGTTTAAATTCAGAACGTTGGCTCCATCTTTTGGATCTAGAGTTGGGATCTGGGCCCATCTCCATTGCCTTGGTAACCTCATGCTTGGTTTGCAGATCAGCCTTCCATAGGAAAGCTGACGTGAATGGAAGAAGTGAACTGGAAAAGAGCTGGGGCCCAATTTGCTGTCGTCACATATCCCAGCAAATCGGTAGCAGAGACCTTTACAATCATTTCCATTTCATGCTGGGGACAGGACTGTTGCTCTTTATTGAATAACCTGATTTTGGAAGTCAGAGGGATGAAAGCATCTCCATGTATCATTCGTCACAGACCCCGCCGCCCTGCTTCCCTCATCATAGATTTACAATCCTCCCACCTCCAGAGTCTTGACTTTGCAGTTTTCAAAGATATTCTTTGTGCAGCCCAACTCCTGCTTCCTTTAAGGGCTAGATGGTTACGTGAAAAGGTCATTTATAAAACGTGACGTTTTCTTTCATTGTTAAAGCCCCAGTTCGGTTTGGAATTAAACTCCACTTTTATTACGCTCGGCTCCCATTTATTTTTCTGATGGATTAGTAAATTACAGCTGTCACTAAACATTAGAATGGCTTTTTCTTCAGCTTTCCCTCCGTTAGCTGACAGTTCATTAAAGCATTTCGCCAATAAGAATCTTGCCACCAGTTCGCTATCTGAAAAAGCCTTTTCTTAGAAGCCTTGCAAAGCAGCTGTGGAAACTGCTCAGTAGCTTTGCACAATCTGAAACATCTGTACAAATGCTGCCAGTGATAAGTTAAAGCTAACAAAAATAAAAGACTCCCCAGGTAACGACTTCTTATCCAGTTATCATTTCTATAAAAAACTAATGGAAAACATGAATAAGGCACAAGTGTCTGATTATTGGCATTTTTCAGGCTCCGTGTCAAATATTTCTCTGTACCAGGCTACCTGGAGGGCTCGTACAATTACATATTTGTATACTTGGGGATTCCAAACAGTAGCCCCATTTGAAGGAGTCTATGCCTTTCCGCAACACCTAAGTAAACCTCTTGTCCCCCTGTCAGCTTTGATTTGTAACAATATTCGTGGCATCTGTTTTTCATATGATATGTGTAATACAGGAGATGCTGACTGTTCTTTCTGCTGCCCAAAGCTATTCATCTGGGAGTAGACTGGCGAAAAAATGAAAGTTCAGTGTGACTGTAAGGCGCCGATAATTGAAAAAGATGGAGACAAAAAGGCAACAGCTTCCGCCCTGCGCTTTAAAGCATCTGAGCAAAATAAATGAGTTACAAAATGGGAGGTGGGCTGCATAGAAAAGTTTCCGTGGTTTCTAGTACAAGTGTGTCGTATCTTAGCAGGACATTTTAAAAGAGAGGGATTTCTGGAAAATTACAATTCAGGAAACTGTGTGTACATGAGGAAAAGATCTAGTGGTTGACAAATTGATCCCAACATATTAACATACCAGGGCCCTGATTTTTTTCAACTTGGCCTCTGGTTTTGCACCCGGGAAATAATTGCCTACACAGTTTTACAGCACATAGGTATCCGATTATCAGATTTGTGGGCGTCATCTTATATGTCAAAATGTTAAAAAACCAAACAAATCCCAGCCGTCATTGTTGCCTACACAAGTGAGTCTGTACCATATTGGCCAAAGCGCAAAGACCTGCACACGGGTCACAAGAATCGTGTGAAATGTGCGAGAGTCTCCTTAGCAAGGCCCAAGTGTGATGTTTACGTGGCCCACGCATGAGACATTGGTCCTTCCAGGATCTTTGTCTTTTTGCTGCTGTGGGAGGTGGAGTATGAAATCAGAGGCCACTTTTCAAAATCAGGTCCTTACTTTTACTTTTAATCTCTATTGTGCTACGTATGAGACTGGAGAGGACAATTATGTGTTCCAATCACAGCATAGCAGGTAAGTCATGGTCCATGGTACTTATAGGAAACAACATGCTTACTTAACCACATGAATATTATTTATTATTTATATTATGATAGCGCCTGATAGCTCCAGTCGTTGACTGGGATCTCATTGTGCTAGGCACTGTACAGATAAAGAACCAAAAGATGGTCCCTGCCCCCAAGGAGCTTACAATCTTAGGGTATGTCTACACTGCAGTTGGAGGTGTGACTGCAGCACAAGCTAACTGCCCGAGTACGGTCTGGTCGGGACGAGTGTGTGGACTCAGACAGCTGGACCATGACACTGGACTGCTATGGCTTAACTGCTATTATAGGGAATAGCAAGATCAAAGCTAGCTCAGGCGTGTCTACACCTGCTGCAGCCACACCTCTAATTACACACAGAGCAGTGTTGACACACCCCAAGTGTCCTGAACTGCTGCCATGCTGGGCTTCTCATTATATTGGCTCAGTACGCACAGAGGTTAACCCATGCGTTATTAAAGGTCCCTCCGTTTATCGTAGTTGTCGTAATGATCCCCAATTAAATGTAGTGCATGGTTAACAGGATGGATTTGCAAACCATCGTTGCCCTTGCTTAAGCTGGAAACACTTGTTGCATGTGCTGCTCTGGTCAGGTTCAGAAGACATGGGGAAGAGGGATATGTTTTAACTCCTCGGAGTCCTTTTTATTCATCACTTCGATGCCTTTTCCTTAGCAGAGTAGTGGGTATTCATTGCACCATGCTTCTCGGTGCTGTGTGTGTCAGGGAGAAAGAGAGAACCCCAGCTGGCTAAGGGACAGAGCATCCCTGTCGATTATTATCATGGAGGGGAAAGAACATTAGGAAACCCATAAAGGTTCCAAGGAGACCCAGGGAGTTCCATGCTCTTAGTATGAATGCTACAGCGATCACCCCGGCCCTGAGCTGTGCGGATATCCTGGTGACTTGGGATTTTCTCAGGCCTGCAGACCTGTGCCCGGTGCTAGGTGTCCCCAGACAGATGGTTCCTTTGCCCTGACGGAGCTCTCAGAACTTCTCGCCCCCAGGCGTGATTCCGCCCATGGTGTAATTTACACCCAGGCTCGGACTCCTTTGCATATTCAGCACCTATTCCTTCCGATCGCTTCTGGCTGGGGGGGGGATACAAGCAGACATACCTTGGTGGTGATGTCACAGCGCCGGCAGGATCCCTGCCCACTGATAATGCCCCAAAGTGGAGGACTGCAAACACCCCTCCCCCCATAGCAGCTGTGTTTGCCACCAGAAAGAGTGTGGAAAGTGGGAAATTGCCTTATAAAGCAGAATTGTTTGTCTTTTCCAGACGATAGCAGGGATGCAGGGGCAAGGTGCGTGGGAGTGCTGCGTGCTCTGAGCCCCTCTGTGAAATCTGAGGCTGGATCCACCCTGAGGTCTTCATTCCAGTTCTGTTTTCCTTTGAGAACTGCCTTGTCTCTCTCTCTCTCTTCGAGTCAGGGGTGTAGCTGCGAGTCTGAATGTATACACTCTGTCTGCCCCCATAATCTCCCAAGATAGTTACAGCATTACACAAAAAGCATTGTCGTTTGATAGCGATCCAAAGGGAGAATATCCCTCTGTGCAGGAGTAAGTTACAGTCATTCTGAACTGCCCTGCACGTCCTAGTCAGTATCGATCTCTTCTCCACTCTCCAGTTCTCTGCTGTCTCCCTGCTGTTCTTTCTGGTCTGTTTGCCCCGCCTGCCTTTCCATCCCATCATGTTGGTGCGGCGTGCTTTCCTTTCACTTGTGATGCATTCTGGAGGTGAGCAGGATGGTAAAACGGCCTGCTGTACAGAGACTATGGCTGGAGCCCCCTGATCTCACCCATCTGATGGAACTGCCCTTTTGAGTGTGGGAAGGACATCTGTGACTTAGCGCAAGCCCATTTGTTCTCTGCCCTCCTCTTGTCCTGCACTGAACAGAGCTTAACCTAGACCCTAGGTGCAAGACGAGATTTGAAATAGCACCTGAAATCCGCTGATCTCCCTCAGCTCCCCTAGTCAGGCAAGTGGTAATACAGGCCAATGAAAACTATTCCTACTTTTTCTCTCTTTGACACCATCTATAATTTTAATACAACGATGTAATTTTTATAAACCAACAGCTCGCTTGCAGCAGCTAGAAATGCTTTAAAGAAAGTGATTTTATTTTGTCTCTTCCCTCTCTGGACTTCCTGGGATGCGGCCTTTGATTCAGCCTCCTGATGTTATCAAGTAGGAAGCTGCAGCCCTTTGAAGTGAGCTATTACAGCCTCACGTTGTGTTTTAAACTTCTGGGAGCTTTCTACCCTCCGCACTGCCGACATTTTGTACAGAGAGCCCCTACTTTAGATGCATAAACTGTGATTTTAAAGGGACAAACTCCAATTGTTTGGACCCCAATTTTATAGTTTATGGAAGGAAAATGTGTGTCATGAAAGATTTCTTCCTTTCACCTATATACGAGTTATACTTAGCCCTGTTTGTCATGATTTGAATCTTCAAAGAGCCTTACAGATGTGGCTTGTAATCAAATGAAAGGGATTTGGGTACCAAAGTACCTTTAACAGCAACCTCTTTCAAAATCGTAGCCTCATTCCTCTCAGATAGAGCTGGGTAAATAGTTAAAAACCTGATTTGTGAAGGAAAGCAGCTAGTTGGTTTTATTGTGATTTATGGGATGGCTTTTTTTAAACCATTTTTGAATCCTGACAATTTCACACTTTTGAGCACAGGCCGTCACCTGTCTGAAAATTTGCACTGGGAAGCGCATCCTTATCTTCCTGTTTCAAAAAGTATCATTCATCCAGTCAGAAAGCAGAGATGAGACCTAACTGACCCCGGGTGAATAGCAAATTGCTGATGGGAACAGTTCGTGAATAATTCAAGGCCTAAAATTATATTTGCCTAAACCTGCCAGATAAAGAGAATTTCTGTGCGTCCACCTACAACCCCAGCTGAATGAGACGAGGGTGGAGAAATCGTTTCCCCCAGAACATTGGAGCTGCTTTTTCTGCCTCAGTGGCTCCTGAAATCAATACCCCCAACCCAAGTGGTACTAACTGCGTCCTGCCCCTGTGTTGTCCAAGGACTGAATGGGCCGTGGAAATGGAACTCCGCTCTTATCTCGAGGGGTGCTCGAGGTCAAGGTTGAGGCATATTGAGAGGGAATTTGCTGGGAATATGCTCACCATAGCTGTTCCTGTTCTGAGGACAGAGAGGCCTTCGGTTTGCAAGGCTGTCAGTCCGGCTCCTCCTCCAGGCATTAAACGTAGCACCAAAGATGCTGATGGGAAGGTGCATGGCTGCAGTCCCAGGGGAGAGCTGTGTGATATGCTCTGTATGGTATTTTCAGCAGTCTTGTTGGGGGAATCACTGATACGTAGCCAGCACCCCGCTACTTCCAGGAGTTGGCCACAAGCATGGCTGTGCAGTCTTTCTGGAGCAATTGCAGCCCTAGGAAAGGTAGCTGCAGCTCGTCCTGCAGTCGCTGAGGGTCGTGCCGCCGTATGCTGGGTCTGCATTTGCTCTTCTGTGTTCTCTCGGGTATCAGTGGTGCCTGAAGGCCAGCATTTTCTCTTGCTAGCCCATCCCCTGGATTCTGCACCTCTCACCTGGGAGAACCTGCTATTTAGTTCCCCTTTATGAATTCCCACTGCGACTTCTTCTAGATCACCTGCATGTCCTCTCAGTTCCCATGGGGTGTAGCCAGGCTGCTTGTAACGATCTCTCTCTGATCTGGGGTCACCCCAAGTCACGCTGAGAATGCATTCTCTCCAGGGGAATCGCTATAATAAGGAGAAACAGGAGGGCACTCTGCATTCGAGATGAAGCAGAATGGGGAGGCCTTGTGCAGTAGCAGAGACCCTGCTCTTTTTTCTGATGTATCTCCCCATGTTACCTCCTCTGTCGAAGATTGTCTCCTCTTGTTCCAGCCACTTTGTGTGGCACCTGACGGTGCAAAGTGACAGAATCTGACCACAGTTGGCCAGATGGGAATTTCCCCAGTCTAAGGGAGCTCTCAGTTGTAATAAAAGGGTATCTTACGCCAACTGTCCACCCACAGCCTTAGGAGTGTATTGGGGGCAGGAGTGGATGGGGCAGGGGTATACCTGTGCCCCACTAATTCACACCTGGTATATGGTCCCACAAGGTTCGTCTACACAGCCTGTGGGACAGAGTATCCCAGCCCGGGTTGACTGATGCGGGCTAGCAGAGCGCGGGCTAGAGCTCAAAAAGCAGTTGTGTGGACAGGCTGGGAAGGTCATTCCCGTGGGCTGTGTGGACATAACCACAGAGACTGTAGCCAGCTGGTATAAGTTAGAGCACCCGCTAGACTGCTCTGATTTACACCGGTGAGCCGGGGCTGGAGCTGCTGAGAATCAGCGGTGTACATTTCTCCCGGACACATGCGCACGGTTAGATTGCCAGTGTCTTGGGGCAGGAGCCCTCTTTGTATTCTATGCCTGCCCAGTGCCTACCGGAAAATGGCCCTGATCTAGGGCTGAGCACCTGGGACACAAGAGTACATACAATCCGTATGATAAGATTACAGGATTGTCACCTGTCTGTGTGTCACTCTGAGGCCTAGATGATTTGTTGAGCTGCTGTGAAGTGATGGAAACAGCTACAAGTGGGGTTGAGAGCTCTTTTAGTGAAGAATATCACCAGGTCCAAGCTTCACTGGGATTCACAGTCTATTAACGTCCAGTTTTTAAATTTTAATCCATTTTCTGCTTTTTTTACGTCTCAACTTATACCCATACAACAGCATGGGCTTTGTCCTAGTTAGTGATAATATCGCACACACTGCACGGCGCATGCCCTGACACTGGAGAGTATTTAGGTCTTTATTTTTAACTGGACAGGTGCTATCAATCATTTTTCTGTAGCAAGCTCTAAATCCTTTCCAGTTCGTTACTTGCACCACTACTCCGTTAATTAGGTGTTTTCTGTTGTGGCCACTTGCCTCCTGCCTTAATGTAGTATTTTGCCTCAGACTTGTCTACATTAGACTTTTCATTCACTGGACTCATCATCTAATCTCTTTTAGGGCTTCATAAAAGTTTTCATAGAATCATAGAAGATGAAGGTTGGCTGGGACCTCAGGAGGTCATCTAGTCCAACCCCCTGCTCAAACCAGGACCAAACCCAACTAAATCATCCCAGCCAGAGCTTTGTCAAAAACCTCTAAAGATGGAGATTCCACCCCCTCCCTAGGTAACCCATTCCAGTGCTTCACCACCCTGCTAGTGACAAAGCTTTTTCTTATATCCAACCTAGACACCCCTTCACCCTCCACTGCAACCATGGTTCCCAGTTCTATCATCTGCCACCAACTGAGAGCAGCTCAGCTCCCTCCTCCCTGGAACCCCCTTTCAGGTAGTTAAAGGCTGCTATCAAATCCTCCCTCATTCTTCTCTTCTGCAGACTAAACAAGCCTAGTTCCCTCAGCCTCTCCTCATAAGTGTTGTGCTCCAGCCCCCTAATCATTTTTGTGGCCCTCCGCCGGACTCTCTCCTATTTGTTCTGTTCTGTTTTGGGGAGGCATGGATGGGGTGGGTGAAATAGGTTCAGACCAGGGAAAGACATGTGTGCTTGTTTCTGTTTTCTCCTAGCTGGGATGTCCATGTCCCCCCTACTTTGATCTGTCATTGCCTGGTCTGTTTTATAGTCCCCTTTTATTTTAAATAGTGGTGTTCCTGGGACGTATCCCACTATCGGGTCCTCATGAATCTGACCTGGGATTAGAGCTTCTAATTAGAGTGAATTAGAGCTTCACTCACTTCGCTCCTCCCCATGGCGTGAATTGAAAGAAAGTGTCCATTTCCTACATGAACCAGGAAATGAGGTGGGTGCCTTTTTCAATGGAAATAGACCATTTGGCTTCTCAGGCAGGGACAAGCCAGAACCACCTGGGATTTATTGCCAGCTCTGCACTTGACTCACTGTGAGGTCTTGGCCATGAGAGGTCATCCGATTCTCTTGCAGTCAGAGCTACCACACTGGTATGCTCGCCCAGCAAGAGCACCCACTGGCTTCTCTACCCCAGTTGTTTAAAAACTATCTCCCACTTCTCCTTGGGAGATTTCTCCTGCCGTGGTAGATTTCTAGTCCATCCTTTGCCTGGTGACTCCTTCTTCTCTCAGATGCAGCTTCCCTGCTGTGCTTTTCCTCAGCATTATTTCATATCTCAAAGTACATGGCCCATTAGCTTAAAAATACAGGCCTCTACCACTTGAGCTAAGGAAGATTTCCCTTAGGAATAGCAGCTCCCTTTTCCTTTCTGGGGACTAGCCACTAGAGACAGTATCCCTTAGAAAACTAGCAGAGATCCAGACTGGGTCGGCAGGATTCTTGTGTGGCATATTCGTTATACTGTTAAATCAGATGCTCTTAAGCATCTAAATAGCCCCATCCCCTGGCAGAGCTAGAAGGAGCTGTGCTGAACTAGTCTTGGCACACCTTATTGTCAAATCTCTGGTAAAACAAAGATTATCCGTTCCCTCAACCCTGATGGACTGCGTAGTATTCCCGCCATCATCATGCAATAACTCAGCATTCATCAAGAATGGCTTTCTCGCTCCCATGTCCAAGGAGTTTCCAGAGATGAACTTTTGCACTGCGAACAAAAGCAGCTTTTGTTTGTGCAGCGGAGGCCACCGTAGAGCAGATGATACCCACCACTTGGTAGGTTGCAAGGAAGATGGAAAATAGGCCCTTAATGCCCTAAGAATTTTCCACAGTTGTCTCCTCCCCCGACCTCCGTCCCATGAACTTTTAAGCGCATCCAGAAAGTATATACATTGATCAGAGGGCAAATGAAGTCCCAGCTTTGCCAGCAGTGCAGGATTTCCATTGAGTTATAAGTGGAAGCAAATGGTTTAAAAGGAAATGAAATTTATATCTCTATCAAAAATGCATTGGGCTGCTTTGTCTCTGTCATTCCATAGAGGCAGGGAGATAAAGTAATGCTTTGCATTTGTTCCTTGTCCTAGCGCCCTGAGGCAAAGAGGAACAAACCCACCAATCACACGTCTAGGACAGCCAAGCTCATCCAAGATCCTGAACCTGGCTTCATGAAAGTCAATGGCAACATTTCCACTGACTTCCATGACAGCTGAATCTGAAACCTTTGGGGTATTATCCAGGGATCCTTTAGTTGCTTTGCTTCACAAGAGGCTGAATTAATCTTCCTGTCCTGTTCCTTGGAGAGCCTCCTTTGGCACTGTGGCAGGCGAACCTGGTCCAGCACCCTGAGCAAAGCTCTGCTTCCAGCTTGCCCCCAGTTTTCTGGGGCAGGTGCAATTATGCACATAGTCTGTCTGCAGGATCCAACATCAAATTCTGGACTAGCAGAGGGACAAATAGGGAGAACAGGATTGCTAAAACAGGGAATACGCGTGTGGGTTTCTATGTAAGCGACACTGGGTGGCAAACCAACAAATGGCCTTCTTATCCCCTGTTTCCTATAAATACATGTGGCTGGGTCCTCAAAACTAGTGGAAATCATCACAGATCCATGGCACGAATCCAGCACAGATTTACACCAGCTAGGATCTGGTTTATGAGCTCCCAGGTTTGAAAGCCAGACTTGTTTTGATGTTTTCCAAAACCAAAAAGGCAGCTCCCATTTGTGGGAATTCTGGGAATTTCCCTGGGACCAATGCACTAAAATCAAAACCCCAATACTGCAAACATTTAAGCACGTGAGTGACTTTACTCGGAGAGCAAGTCCCATTTAACTTGATGGAGCTGCTCACGTGAACAAAGTTACACATA
This sequence comes from Mesoclemmys tuberculata, assembly GCA_007922155.1. NCBI lineage: Eukaryota > Metazoa > Chordata > Testudines > Chelidae > Mesoclemmys > Mesoclemmys tuberculata. The sequence continues at coordinate 2,176,858 of ML675639.1, forward strand.
TTCTTACATGTTTGCAGGATACAGAAATCTGTCTGCCCAAAGAGACAAAACTTAACCCTAACTAAAATCACAGATAGTCACAATGATGTCCTTTTGAGTCTATGAACTCGCGTGCAGTGAAAACCAGTGGCTTACTTACAGAGAAATGTATAATGAGCCTCTGTGACTTATTATCTTCTCCACATGTCTCTCATGTGCCTGTAGATGCACTGAGAATAAATTACAACGAAGCGTCTGCTTTAAACATCTAACCAATGTGAGAAATTCTAACCCAGGTATCGGGAAAGAAAGAGAGAAGAGACAATGCCTGAAGGTTTAACCAAGTTGGCAAAGGATGGCCGAAAGATTGAGCCTTCCATATGTGCTATGAAAGCTAACAACGCTCAGCTCTAAAGGGCTGCTCACCAGCGGGAATACATTCCAGTTTGGGCCCTCCACTGAGAACCCCTTGGGTGAAATGTTGGCCCCCATTGAAACGAATGGCAAAATCCCATTGTTTTCAATAGGGCCAGAATTTCACTGCCAAGTGCTCATCGGCACTTGCCTGCAGAATGGACCTAGATGCCGCGAGTGTATTCTAGGGGCTGTCAGGAAAATAAAATGCAGCTGTTGTGATGGTGCACCGGGGAAGAGATGGTCTGTAAAATAGCCAGGCAGCAAACCAGATAGGTCTTTGCCCAGGCTTTGAAGTGCACCCAGAAGTACATGGGGGCAGAGGTGACAGGCTGCTGTATTGTTCATCATGCCTTTGCCTCATTACATCTGCCAGCTGTAAGCATCGATGCCTCACTCATCAGCAGTATTGGCGCACCACAGCCTGGCCACGGTGCATCAATGTGTCGTGGCGACGTACCTCCCAGGGTGAAGATGGCTAGCCATAATCGGATGACATCGTCATGGCGGGATAATGTAGGCACAGTGGGATGATGCTGACAGTGCCTCACGGGGCAGATACTAGAAGTGTAGCCCAGACTGCCTGTTGGCCCAGGTTTGAATTGCGATTTGATACCAGAGTGAATTCCCTAGCTGGCTGGCTAAGGGAGGTCCCTGCACAGCTGTGAACGTGACCATAAAGCTCCAAGATGCTGGGCGAACAGAGACGTTCTGAGTTCCAGGGCCATATGTTCGATCAGTCCCCTTGATGGAGGAAGGGGACATCTGAGGGGCTTTTTCCCCAGGAAGTCCGCGTGAGCTAGATGAAGGTTTGCTTATTCCAGGTTTGCCTGAGCTACAAAGCCAGTGTGTGGAGCCTGTTGGCTCACTGTCCTCCCAGCTGTGTCAACAGACAAGGAAGAAAAGTGCTCTTGATTTTTGTTTAGTTTTTGAAGAGGAGGACAAGCTGATGGCACTTGTGTTGTAACACTTACTTCTCAGGATAGGCGTATGCTGGCGCTTGCCCGGCTATCTGTATCCATCTGGGAAACGTTTCGCAATGGGGATGTAATGGAAGGACGTCCATAAAAGCTCTATGTGCATTTCTTTCCCCTAACTTTATTGTTAAGAGAGATCAGAACATTGAAGGAAGACACATGGTGTGCATAGGACAGTGCCTCTCTCGCCTTCCCAACTAAACCACAAACCGCAATTCAGTGCTACGTGAGGAGTGCGCTGCAAGCTAGAGTCCTCTCGCTTTGGATGGGACAGTCTTGTATCGACTCAATTTGGATTCTTATACCACAGTATCAACGGCCTGTCCATTTTTCTCCCTTGGCTAAGACAAGAACGCAGGCCGAGCCATTCTCTCTGCTCTTTCCTCTCTTCTGACTGTTTCAGGGCTTCGGTCCTCCTGCAGCTCCTCTTTCGGTGCATTTCTGGGGCACACGTCTTGGATTGAGGTTTCTGCAGCAACGTGGCCACCTTCTCATGTGTTGTAAACCTTTAGAACTCTCTCCTGCAGCATATCACTGGGAAATGGCAAAGAAGCAATGCGCTGCTTATGTCCATGGAAAACACACTGCGACAGAGCAGGCAGCACTTGATGTGAGCAGTGGGATATTTAGTGTGTCCATGGGTCACAGGGGAAGCAGTGACAAGGAGTTCATGGACCAGACTTTAGTTAATTTTTCCAAAGCAAATTCCACTGCTTATGATGCTGATTTTATCTGGCAGATCTTTCCTGCCTATATTACCCATAGCTTCCATCTCTCAGACCTGTACAGAGGGTCCCTGTGAGGCAGAAGTTGGATGGGGAGAGGATGGAGATTTACTCTAGCTCCACCCACAGTGCCAAGCTCCACCCACAACTGCAGAACAGCTCAGTGTTTCAGCTAAATTATGGAAGGATAGTTATGCTGCCCTCATGAGGGCTTGGAGTTGAAACCCCTTTAGGGATGTTCAGGGCAGCTCGTACCTTTCTTAGCGCTAATATTTCAGTGTGTGTGCCTGCCAACTCAAGAGACAGCAGGGCTTTGAGTATGTCTACACTGCCAAAAAAAGGTGCCTCCTTAACTCAGATTTGCTAACCCTGGTTAAAATAGCAGTAAAGACATAACAGCTAGATTTTTAACTGTGGTTAGCAATGCAAATTTAATTCCAGACTGCCCTTTTGGCAGTAGCTCATGCTGCTAACCCTAGTTAAAAGCTGAGTTGCCCGTCTTCACTGCTATTTTAACCCAAGCAAGCTAACCCAAGTTGCGGACACACCTTTTACTGTTCTCTGCTAGTGCATTCGCTCTTATTAGGAAAATCTCCTTTGCAACCGTAAGAACAAGGAAGACTTTATTCTTTCACTGTGAAAGCTCTAACTGCTGTAGGATCTGAGGAGCCAGCAGAGAATTGCTGATATGGCATAACTGCCCCATACTGACTCAATCCATCATTGCCATCTGGAGCCAAGACACCCACCAGGAACTCTCCCTCTCTACAAACAATTGCAGGTGCAGAGAACTACTGCAGACAGCTGTACTTTGACCCTCTAATGCATTTCCTCTTCAGTGTATCTCCATTACACAATGTCCAGAACCACCATCAGCTGTGAAAATAATAGAAATTGCCTTCCTCCATAATGCATGTTATGCAAACGCCTCCTCGGTGAGTCAAACATCCTGACGTGCCAATAGAAAAGAAGAGAGCCTAGCAAGAAACGTCCCTTTGGGATGCAGTAGAGAGACCCAGGCTTTGCATCTAATCTTTGTTACAGCAGGAGAAGTGGCCTGGCGTGCCAGTCACTGAGCTACAGCGCTGTGAAATGAACTGATAAGCTGGGCACACATTGGATTGGTGTGCTGAAGTTATGGCTTATCATGGTGCCCATTATGGTGTCATTGTTTCCATCACTCCCCCATCAGTCTGTTGTCTTAAATTTGTCTTATACTTAGATTGTAAGTGCTTTTTGTTGTGCGTTTGTACAGCGCCTGACACAATGAGGTCTTGCTCCATGACTTGAGATTCCTAGGTGTTACAGAAATTAAAATAATAATAATAATAATAATTAATAGACTGAAGCAGCAGGAGGCTTGGAGAACTATACACCCATTTATGCAAGACCCTGTTCTCCAAACCTCCACATTATTTGAATCCCTTCTTGTCCCCCAGCCTGAGATCCATGAGAGACAAGGCCTCTGCAGCTTATGTATCATCCTGGGGGACAGGGAGGGGATTCGGGTCACGTGGAGGTTTGGGTAATAGAGCAAACGCCCCTGGCCAGGACTGCAATGGCTCCTTCGGCCGTGCACGGAGAGGTCTGCAGCCCCGCTGTCCGGGGAGTAAATGAGGGGGCCTTGACAGTGGAGCTCCCTGTGTGGCCACAGGGGCTGATGACATCATTTCCTGCAGGTGCAAGGTGTGGGGAGGCTGGTGCTCTGGTGGGGCAGAGCAGAGACCTCCAGCCAGGAGGAGGGCGACGACAAGGAGCCCGGGGAGGACACCCCACTGTCAACAGGTCAAATGACTGAATGGTTCCTGTATTAGCCAAACTTCCAATTATCAGGTTAAAATCTGAGTCCCCCCCCAGCTATCTGGATAATTGGGGGTGTCTGGTATAGGATCATAAGATTGAAATATGAAATGGTAGGGTTCGTGTGGGGGTGCTGGGCTCTGCCAGAGGTCAGCCTAGATGGTATGGTGGCACTTTCTGGCCTTTAACTCTATAAGAGTTAAATCCACTAGCCATGTTCATTTGAAGGTGTTTGGATCTCAAATGGAGAGCGGGAAGCAGGCTTTGGAAGGGGCTGCAGTCCCGGCTAGCTTGAATAGACTCTTGATAATAAATCTTTTTCGGTCAAACCCCACGTTGGTCTGGCTTGGAGAAGATGTTCCAGCCCTGCCTGTCATTATTGTGATTTGTATTGCGGCAGCAGTGAGAGGCCAGGGCCCTGCTGTGGTAGGCGTCACCCATTAATCAGTGAGTTACACGGCCCCGCAGTGTACGGATTTGTTACAGCTCTCGGCTTGGGAGCCTCTTTCTTTAGCAGAAACGGCAGATGCCCCGGCAGACAAGAGCAGCAGTTGTACTAGGCACTACACGTCCATATAACAGAGGCAACCTCTGCCCCAAAGAGCTTACAATGGCAGGGGATGCCATAGAGAGATACAATGGACAGCCCAGGGATGCACAAGGAACCAGTGAGATGCTGCAGGTCCGCTCGATAGGCAGCGATCTCAGCACACTCACTGCTTAGCCATTAAGAATTTACAAAGCCTTGTCAATGGGGAATTGACTGGGCAGAATGGAGTCAGTGGTTCGTGTGGTGTGGATGACTTTGTGCAATCATTGCCTCCTGCCCCACCTTTGGAGAGCCTCCCGCAGGGGAGATGTAACTCACAGGAGGCTGTCCCAGAGAGACACAATATTAAGGGGGAGGTTGCGATTTGGTGTCTGGGCCTGGCCAAAGGAGTGAATAGGAGTGAGACCCTCTTACACTCCAGTATGGGCTACCTAAACTTTGTGTCCAGGCCTGTAGGAATCAGCGTGGCTATTTACACGCGGGTGGGGAAGGACTGAGGAATGGGCGGAGGTGACATCATTTGCTGTGAGTATAGGCTAGCAACAAATATTTCAGTCTCTGCCTCTGAGTGAGGAGTAATGCAGGAAGGAACTGTGCCTCCAAGGGTGACTCTGAGGGCAAATCTACCCTACAAGATTAAGTCGACCTAAGTTACGTCGACATACAGCCATCACAGTAATTGAATCGGTTTTCATGTCCACACTGCACTCCTTGTGTTAGCGGCACGCATCTTCACCAGCAGCTCTTGCGCTTGTTTATCTGCCAGCACGGGGCATTGTGGGATGGTTTCTGAAAGGCAGCAACGGGCGATGTACGCCACGCAGTGTCTACGCTGACACGGCGTCACCCTAGCTGCATCGACTTACGCGCTACGCCTCTCACGAGGTGGAGTTAGTAAATCAGTGTAGGGATTGAGTTACATCAGTGACAGCTACATTTTAGTGTAGACGCTGACGGAGTTAGGTCAACGTGAGCTGCCTTATGTTGACCTAACTCTATAGTGCAAACCAGGCCTCAGTGGGCTGGGGCTAGTATCACAAACCAGCCCTGATCTTGTAAACAGTAGCGAGCTTTGCCCAGGGGTCACTGAAATTATTATAGGGCTGTCGAAGGAAGTAGTGCGTGTATCAACTTTCCATCCAGGTGGGGAAAAAAATCTAATGAACACAATGCCTGAGAATATCTTTCCACTGTTCGGTAGCTGAGCATTATCACTGGTCAACAGTGCAGTTTTTACTCCCAACAAAAAGCAGAAGGGATGCAACAAAACATATTGGTTGGAGCAGAAGGACCAAGAGGTCCTCTTTCCAGCTCTACCACGGACTGTCTTTGTGAACTAGGGAGCACGTTGGGTTATTGCTATGCCTCAGTTTTCTTGCTTATAAAATGGGAATTTGTGGTAGTAATGCTTTTGGCAGAATGCTTTGAGATCTTTGGCTGAATGATACAAGGGACCGTTATTATTTGTCACTGTCACTCTTTCCCAAGGCTCCGTGGAGACTACGGGGATAAGTCACACTGGAGAGGAGATAAAGTGATGTTTATAAGTGCCACTTTGATTCGCGCTTTTCCATGAAAAACAGTAGATTTACGTCTGCCGTTTTCATGGGCAGCGTGATATAAATCAGCAGCTCTCTTGTGTCATCTCCATTGTTGCTGCCGATTCCCACACATATATCCATTTTAATCTCCAGTCTGTCGGGGAGAAATCTTTCTTTGGTGACTTAGTGGACAGCTAGTGTGCCGTGGGCAGAGGTGGGGAAATCCCTGAGCAAGAGGAAGAATGTTGTTTAAAAATAAAGTAGATTTCACCAGCTAGGTAAATAATTAGCTGGCTACTTCTTCCCCCTGCCGCCTTCCTTTTGCTGCCAGGTGGGTGCCAGTATGTTTGGAAAAAGGAATATCGAACGCAGGAGGGAGTGAGGGGTGTTTACAGGTGTGTGCATGTCCATGTGCCCATAGTTGAGTATCAATGCATATGTGTGTTAGGACATGCATGCTTGCCTGTCTGTGCGTGCACATCTGTGTGTGTGTAAGCATGTGTGCATGTAGGTGCGTGTTTCCACATGTGCCTCTGTGTACATCTCTTAACCTGTGCGCAGGAAACCCAAACTAACACAAAGTAACTTTGTCTCGCTCACGAACAGAGATTTATGAGTCTGCTATTACCTTTGAACATGGCCTTGGTCCTTTAGCTCAAGTAACAGTGGCTCATGCCCTTAACTCTGCAGATTCCAGGGTCAGTCCCTCCCAACAAGCTGCCTAGGTGCATTATTACATGTGCATATGCATGCCAGGTTGGTGGGAATGCACGTCTGTGGCTCTGAGAGCCAGGCTTGGCAATAGTTCTCCTGTTGATAAACTGGTTGTTGGCAACTGTAGCTGTGGTGAGGAAAACAATAAGCAATCATGCTGCAATTAAACTTCCGCCTAATTGTAGCACTACACAGCACACTTCCTCTGCTTTCTAAGTTTGGTGGTGTAATTACAGCATCAGGGTTAAGACAGCATCTGTGTTCCCTCTGTGCTAAACCCTGCCTTTCAAGAATTTTCGACTTGCCTGTATAAATCCTGCGGAAACTTGGCAGCCAATAAAAGAAAGAGCTATCATTGGCTTGGCCATTGTAAAGCTCTATGGGCAGAAGTCTCCTTTGTGTCTTGATCTGTGGATATACAGTGTGCTTTCTGTGTGCATTCTGTGTGAGTAAAACTCACAGCGGTGTGGGTGGGAGGGCAGTGTGCAGAACATGATCTGCTTGAGACGTCGTTAGAGGGGGGAGGATTTATCTTTAGAATGGGGGGGGGAATTAAAAGCACTTGTGTGAGAGAGGGCTTACGTTGACGTGTGTAACGCGTGTGACTGTGTGCCTTGGCATGTGTGTGAGGCACTAGGCCAGGAGTTGGGAGATCTGGCTTGTTCAAATTACTGCTTCGCCTCCATCACAGGCTCCTTGTGGGACCTGGGGGCAAGGCACTTAAGGCTTCTCTATGCGAACATTTAGAGCGCAGCAAGCTGGGGTGTGAACATGGCCCACTCTAGCCTGCTGCAGTCTAACTCTCCACATGCATCCAGCTGATATGCACACGTCTTCATTAAAGTGATTTGATCCAGTCCTCTTTGAAACAGGATGCGAGTACGCTGATGGACTTCGGCGTACCCCAGCTGGGTGCATATGGACAATTAGACTTCAGCAGGTTAGTGAGGGCTGGGTTCATGCCCAGCTTGCACGGTCTAATTGTTTGTGCAGACAAGTCCTTAGCCTCTCTGGGCCTCAGTTTCCCATCTGTATAATGGGGATAACAGCCCTGCCCTGCCTGTGTGCATGTGTAAAAGAAAGCACAATTATAGAACTCCACTGACTATTTTCCAATAGGTTTTCTTCAACTTTCAAGCCTAATCCACAGGTTATGTCTACTCTGTCTGGGGTGTGAGTCCCAGCAGGCTCACGTACACCTATACATGGTAGCTCCCATTGAGCTAGCATGAGTATAAACAGCCATGTCGCACAGGCAGCAGAGACATGGCTTCGCCCCATGCCCAGTATGAACCCAGCAATTTCAGGCGGGTGGGTTTCAGCATTAGCCTCTTTTTGCAGATGGCGAAAAGGCAAGTACTGTTAGTTTAAGGCCTTGGTTTTACAAAACCAAAAAGCCCAGGGTCTGTGCAGCTGTCACAGTTGCATGTACGAGGGGCCAGTGACCTATATTCGGGAATGATGCCACACGGCAATTGGGGCGTGTTATTGCAGCCCATGTAGACGTATCTGAGTGAGCTTCAGTGTAGCTAGCTCAAGTACCAACACCAGTGACGCTACGGCAGTACGGGCTTCCAGAGCCCACAGGGGACCCTCGCAATAACTCAGGTGGCTAGCCCCCGAAGCCGAGGCTGCACTGGTATTGGTCCACAAGCTGGCTCCAGTATGTCTACACATGCTGCAGTTACACCTCCTGAATGCAGTGTAGACATGTCCCTAGTGTAGCAAATGCAAGGCTCACTGTCTGGGCCTGGAACCTTGGTTGTTTAACTCCAGAAAGGAGGACTCTACCTCTTGAGCTAAAGGTGCTGTCCTGTGGGTGGTATTAATAGTATGCCGTTTAACCTTTCTAGGGGCCAGCCCTTACAGGAGAATGACTCTCACTGTCTCTCGCCTTTACCCTTCCTGCCAGATACATCAGATTTGGCATTCCCTGCTTTTGGCTGTTTAAATTCTAGCCTGAATGTAACTGACATGTATACATTTGTATTTGGGAAAGGGGTTGTTTGTTAATTTGTTAATTAATGATCAGCCAGAAAGTCATTAACCTTTCCAAGGAAAATGATAATTTCACTAACTTTGAGCTAGAGACAGGGAGAAAAGTTTGCTGCCTTTGAAATCTGTTTAAAAATGCATCTGCTTTGGTTGAGCGCCATAATTCTGAATTTAGAAACATGTGGAGAGGAAGATTAAAGGGTGGTGTACGCAGAGGTTACAGCGAGATTGGGTGTCAGGGCACTTGGGTTCTATTCCTGCCCTTGCAACTGACACACTGTGAGTGAGTCACCTAATCTCTGTCTGACCCAGTTCTCCCTGGTAATACTTTCTTCTCCTGGGATTTGAAAAGGTTAATTGAGTTACTTCTTTGAAGTGCGCCTGACCGCCCTAGCTGGCTATTCCAGGGTAGCTGGGGAGGGGCCATGCACACTTGTTTGTTATGGTAGCACTGCCCACAGAGGGTTGGCTGTACAAGCTTGTTTGTTATTGCACAGCTGTTTTGTGGAAGCCAGGCAGCAGAGAGAGAATTTCTTATTGTAGGATTGGTCAGAAGTGCCCCTCCCGCTGTTTGTTTGTCTGTTTACATGAGAGAACACTGGAAGTAGGGGGAAAGCGGGAAAGATGCTTTGTAAGAAACTAGGGGGCAAATGAGAACAGGTAAAGGAGGAGCGGCGACGTGACCCTTGGAGTGAGTTTGTTGTCTTCAGCGTGTGCGTATCTGTGGTGCACTTGCTACGTGACTGGTGTGTATCCTGTGCTCTGTTTGTTCAGGGGACCATGTGCTGAGCCTAGAGGCCTGCTAGGCAAGGCTGAGGGCTTCTTAACACGGCTTTGAACCTTTTAGCACCCATCAACCCTAAACCAGGGGAAAGGGCTCCTCGGGGAGCACAGGGGTTTAAAAAGCCCACTCCTAAGTGAGCAGAGGGGCTTTGTGAGGGAGTTTAGCTGGGGGCTAGGGGATAGATACACTTCATTAAGATTCTTTAAACCAAAGGCAGTACTGCCCCCTGATAAAAAAGAAGCAACAATAAAGGAAAAACAACGAGAGTCCTGTAGCACCTTAAAGACTAACACATTTCTGCGGGTGGGCTGCAACCCACTTTGTCAGATGCATGAAATGGAAATCACAGACAGGAGGAATATATGTATATCCAAGGGCAAGAAACAACAATGGGGAGGGCAAGTGCTAACAAAGTCAGTTCAGTTAGAGTAACCGTTGATTAGACGGTGAGAATGTGTGAACAGTGACAATTACTTCTTGTCATGAAATACCCATTCCAAGTCCCTATTCAGACCCAGTCTGATTGTGTCAAGTTTGCAGATCAGTTCCAGCTCTGCAGTTTCTCGCTCAAGTCTGTTTTTGAAGTTTTTTTGTAGAAGTATGGAAACTTTCAAGTCAGCTACAGACTGTCCTGGGAGACTGAAGTGCTCTCCGACTGGTTTATGGATGTTCCCATTTTTTATGTCTGATTTGTGTCCATTTATTCTTTTGCGTAGTGACAGTCCGGTTTGGCCAAAGTACATGGCAGAAGGGCATTGCTGGCACATGATGGCATATATTACAGTAGGAGACATGCAGGTGAACAAGCTCCTGATGGTGTGGCTGATGTGGTTAGGACCTGTGATGGTGTCACTAGAGTTGATGTGCGGGCAGAGCTGGCAACGGGGTTGTTGCAGGGATAGGTTCCTGGGTTAGTGTTCTTGATGTATGGTGCATGGTTGCTGGTGAGTATTTGGTGCAGGTTGGGGGCTGTCTGTAAGCAAGGACAGGCCTGCCTCCCACAGCTTGAGCGAGTGAGGGATCATCTGCTAGGATAAGTTGTAGATCCTTGATGATGTGCTGGGGAGATTTTAGCTGGGGGCGTAGGTGATGGCTAGCCGTGTTCTGTTGTTTTCTCTGTCGGGTCTGTCCTGTAATAGGTGACTTCTGGGGCTGGGGACGGGCAAGCAGCGGTTTGGGGGAATGACACTACGAGGGATACAGGGGATTCCAGATGGTTTCCCCCACTCTCTCATTGTGAGGAATGGACCCGCTGGTGAGCAATGCCGTTGCAGTTCTGCTGAGCAGGGGTTGGGGCAGGATTTATGGAGACCATGTCAGGTATGAGCACCACCTGCAAACCGCAGAGTCCACCTCTGAACAGGGATCCTTCCCTGCCACTAAGCAGCGGTATGCTGGGCTGGCAGAGCCATCTGCAGATCCACAAGCTGTTCCCCTCCCTCCCCGCCCCCCGCCCCCCAAGTGGGGGTGCAAAGGCTGCTGAGCCATGTCAGAGCAACCCCAGAGCAGCTCCTTTGCATTAGAGTGGCTTGCATGGCAGAATTCCTTCCTCTTCCAGGCTGTTGGCGTGTGCTGGGGCCAGGATGAGACCTGTGTTTGTGCTGTGTGAGGCTCTTGGCCTGCAGATTCAGGAAGAAGACAGCTGCAGTCCTATTAGATTCACACCCGGTAGGTTTCCCTTGCAATGTAAGAGCGGGAAGCTGAGTGAACTGTCAAAGAAAGCTTAGATCTGCAGGGAGCTGATGGGTAAGCCTGGCGCAAGGCCGCTTTCTCTCTGCAGGCGAGTGGGCAAGTAGATTTCTCAAGCCCTGTGCTTAGCACAGAGTGTGAGTGGAAGAAAAATCTCAGTCTTTCCAATCCGTCACCTTAGCATAGACTAGATATGCTGGAGGGAGACTGGAAATAAAAGCTGCCGGATTCACCATCTACTGGATCTTGAGAGTATGGGCAAGAATTCTGGCCCATTGAAACCTATGCTGACAGATACATGCTCAAAGGTTAACCAGTTGAAATCAGCAGGTGTTTTGCCATTGACTTGAACAGGGGCACAATCAGTCGCTAAGTCTGTTAGAAGAACGACGCTGCTCCTAACAGCAGAGGAAATGGAAGAAGACATCCACAGTGAAAGCCGTGATGGGGAAGGAGGTTTAAATCTAGGTATGGTGCATGAGGGGCTAATGTCATGCTACTATGGCAGCTGAATGGCGTAAGATCAGTGGTGAAGCACAGCGTCTCTGCTTAGCTAGTGAGCCTAGTGCAATAAATTCTATGAACAGAGAGGGAAGAAATCACCCCGGAGTGTAATGCCATCCACCCTATATTTAAAGGGACACAAAAGGAGTTTTTCTAAATGACATCTGTGCTCACTGCTGCTATCTGTGGAAATGAACTGTCTTCTTACCCAGCGCTATCTGGAGGTGCTTAGAAAATTCACCCATATTCCAGAGGATAAATACATGGCAACATTATTATTATTGATTTCGATGGCAGTAGCATCCAAGATCGAGGCCCCATTGTGCTAGGTGCTGTACCAATATGTATAGAAAAATGCTCTGCAGAGCTTATAAATTATTAAATGATCTCTCACTATATCAAGTGGTTTTTTTTAACCAAACCCCGTTAGCCTGAAAGTACATGTGACATCAGATTCCCATTCAGATCCCAAAACCACGGAAAACCAAGCTGAAAAGCTGAAAAGTATTTTAAGACTCAGCTCAGCGTGGAGGGAGATAGTGTAAATGGCCGTAGCTCCACTGAAGTTACTGCTGAATTCCACCAGCTGAAGATCTGGCAGAAAGGGTCTTTCAAAGGACAGGGATCTCTGAAAAGCACCATTTTTTTGCTCTGATACAGGTGTTCAGAAAGGCAATTTGTTCAGTTTGCCCAGCAGATGTTGTTGGTCAGCTGCCAGGCTTTCACCTCCTGAGATATTGATGACAAGGATGTTGAAAGCCCAGGAGCAGACATCGTTGGAGCAATATATATAATGTGGGTTTAAGGAATCTTGAGATAAATGCTACTTTTTATATGAAAAGGAGGACGTCTTGGAAGGCTCGGATGGGAAGCTGAATCGTAACTTGTGTTTGAGTGGAAACGTGTCTAGGATGCAGAATGTTTTCCATAACACAGGCTGGTTTGTGTGGGTTCACCTGGGCAGGAAGTGCCGGGGTAAAGCGATACCCCACAAAGCCCAGGGATACTTCTCCGACACCCCCTTTCCTAAATCTGATAGTTGCAGGCGACTGTTAATGAGATAAACATCCACTTTGCAGCAGCTCTTGTGTGCAGGCAACATGTGTGAAAATGATCAGTTGTGACATTTCAGCAGAAAGTGAAGGAAGCATAATGGGCCAAATTCTCCTCCCAGAGTAAATCCGGAGTCACTCCATGCACGTCACAGGAGTTGCTCCGAGTTTGCACCAGTGTCACTGGGTGCCAAATTTGCCCCTTTCTGCTCTTTTTTAGCGTCTACTGAAACTGTTTTGGCACTTCCAGCATTGTTCCCAGTGAGAATCAGCAAATTCAGAGACGCCCACAGAACTAGTGATCTGGAACAGCTATTAGGTGGTTACAATATCTGTTTGCTGCTTATCTGGGCAAGCTATGAAATCATGAGCTAATGAGAGACCCCACTGCCAATCCTCTGATCTACCCAGCCCCCTAATAATGTCTTACTATACATTCGGGATCTGGAGTTTGCAGATGACACTAAGCTAGAGGGAGTGGTAGATACCCTGGAAGGTAGGGATAGGACCTAAACAAATTGGAGGATTGGGCCAAAAGAAATCTGATTAGGTTCAACAAGGACAAGTGCAGAGTCTTGCACTTAGAATGGAAGAATCCCATGCACTGCTACAGACTGGGAACCGACGATCTAGGCAGCAGTTCTGCAGAAAAGGACCTGGGGCTTACAGTGGATAAGAAGCTGGATGTGAGTCAGCAGTGTGCCATGGTTGCCAAGAAGGCTAATAGCATATTGAGCTGCATTAGTAGTAGCATTGCCAGCAGATCGAGGGAAGTGATTAGTCCCCTTTATTTGGCATTGGTGAGGCTGCATTTGGAGTATTGTGTCCAGTTTTGGGCCCCCCACTGCAAAAAGGATGTGGACAAGTTGGAGAGAGTCCAGCGGAGGGCAACAAAATTGATTAGGGGGCTGGAGCACAAGACTTATGAGGAGAGGCTGAGGGAAATAGGCTTGTTTAGTCTGCAAAGGGAAGAATGAGGGAGGGTTTGATAGCAGCCTTTAACTACCTGAAGGGGTTCCAGGGAGGATGGAGCTAGGCTGTTCTCAGTGGTAGTAGATGACAGAACAAGGAGCAATGGTCGTAAGTTGCAGTGGGGGAGGTCTAGGTTGGACATTAGGAAAAAGTTTTTCCCTGGGAGGGTGGTGAAGCACTGGAATGGTTTACATAGGGAGGTGGTGGAGTCTCCATCTTTAGAGGTCTTTAAGCTGCGGCTTGACAAAGCCCTGGCTGGGATGATTGAGCTGAGGTTAGTCCTGGTTTGAGCAGGGGGTTGGACTAGATACCTGCTGAGGTCCCTTCCAACTCTAATCTTCTGTGATTCTATGATCTGATTTTCAAACCCTAGGCTCCGTTTCTTCAGATGCAAGTAACTACAGCTGCAGTTTTGTGCCCTCAATACACCAGCATATGGTCACCTATTTGTCCATGGGCCTAATCCAACATGCACTGAAAGTCCATAAAACTCCCATTGGCTCCAGTGACCATTGGGTCACGTGTTAACCAGCCAATCATGGATTTAGACATCTAAGAGTCCTAATTTGTGGAGGGAGGGAAATGCACCCATATATATTTTGCACATTATCTTGCACCCGCAAAAACAGACGCCAGGTGAGGCCAGACTGAAAACTTGGTCCTTAATAACACCCTTCGAATAAATACAGATCCTAAGATCTTTGGAACAGCCCCAAAACAATGGGAGCGGAAGACATTTAGCCCGTTGTAGAGCTGGAAAATGTAACAACACATTTTGGTTTTTATGGGAAATAATCTAAATCCCAGCCCTTGTTACTTCCCATCTCCCCACAGTCTGAGGTTGTGTAACGTTTCTGGGGAAGTCCATGGCTGCAGTTACTCCACTGGAGTCAGAGGTCTGTCCAGGGGAAAAATTTTGTGCATCACGTCATGGTTGGTGACTCAGCAAGGAGGCATGTCCTGGCTATATTTGCAGGCACTGCTCTAGTAGGGCACTTGTCTCTTAAAGATTGTTGTGTGGAGTTTAAACTTCATTGGATTGCCAGGTGAGTTAAAAACCACATTATTCTGTGAATTCATTGTCAGACTCTGCAGGATTTAATGGGATCATAAATTAATGCTGACTCAAGAGCGCTAAACTGCCGGCCAATATAAACAGTTCCTGGTGTCCATTGTATTAGGGATCGTCCGGATGCTTTTCCCTGGGAAGGAAGACAACCCAGGGTCAGAGGTCAGTGCTTGTGCTGTGATTAGAGCTGGATGATAATTTTGAATGAGCATACTTTGTTGAAAAATGGCCTTTTTTTACCAAACCAGGAATCTTCACAAGTTTGCGTTTTGGAAATTCTTCATTTTTCTGGCCCAACCAGACCAAAAAAAAACTTTTCCTGAGGTTTTTGGGTTTTTTTTCTATCCTCCTCCATAGTTTTCTTTTCAGTGGCAAAAGGGAAATGGGGAGAAGAGGGTGAAAAAGACCCTGAAAAACAAACATTTTGAAACCTTTCCATAAAAACTGTTTGAATCAACCTAAAGTTGACTTTGCTTGAAACCTGGGGAATTAATTTTTTTTTTTAATAGTCAGCCTGAACTCTCTGCCATTTCCCCATCAGCTCTCTCCATGATTTGTGTGGCAAGGACAAATGTCCTCTTGGAATTTGGCAGAGACCACCATCCTCAGATTGCTTTTCAGGTCATCTCGGGTCTTCTCATCATCGGAGAGTCTAATAATTGGACGCAGGTGCTTCTGAGTGCGGTGAAAACCTTGGCGAGCCTGAGTCGAAATAAGTACTCCATCTTTAACGTCATCCCAAACATCAGTGTCCATAGGGTGACATCTGCACGAGGACCAACATTTTGTACAGCCTTCTGGGGTATGCTGAATAGGGAAGGTGCTGCACAAAACCTCGTCCTGTTCTCTTGCATCTTCAGAGCTTTGTCCGGACTAAGAAAAGCAGTTACATTTATTGTGCATGTGGTGGAGCTATGTCCCGACCAGGAAGGCATTGCAAGGGGTGGAGGGTGGCACGGGGGACCGGTGATGCATTACAGAGCCTTTCACCTCTAAGTCACTGGTTCAGCCTATGCAAGCAACAAAAGTGACTGCAGGTGGAGGTTGCTAAGTAGCCTGGGTTGTAGTTCTCTGTGGACAAGTGTCCCTCTGACCATGTCTCTGGCACTAATTTGTGGGTGATCGACATGCTTTCTCATGCCTAAGGGTGTGCCTTGCAGAAAGGGGCTGGAATATGTTGGTGCGGAGAATCTGGTTCTGCTACACGGCCCTGTTTGTGCGCTAAGGATAGAGGATGTCAGTCTCCGGGGCTGTCAATCAGACGCCGGAGGAGCTCGAGCTGTAGAGACTGCTGGGTTTAGTGCCCAGGCTCAGGTCCCAGTGCTGGCCAAGAGAAAAGCTGTCATGTCACAGCTGTTTGGTGGCTGTCCTTGAGGAGAGCATGTTGGCTTCCAGATCCCTTTTGTTGGTGCGGAGGCAGGCTTGGCATAGTTTCCCTTCTTGTGGCTGCTGGAGTCTGACTCTTGCAGGCCGATTGGCATGGAACTCCCTCCGCAGGGACGGAGGAGGGCCGGCCACTGCCAGTTTTTGCCCATCACGAAGGCCTGAGGCGTCGCCACAGAGCAAACACCACCAGGACCGCCTCTATGCTGAAATGGCATGCCGCCCACCATGCCACTGCCCAAGGGGTGTCCTTCCCGACTGGCCCAGTTCCTCACGAAAAGACCGTTCTTTGGTTCACCTCCTCCTTTCCCCAGGGGCAAACGCTTTGCTGCAAAGAGGAGATTTCCAAGCCCAGAAGGTTGCAGAACCATGCACACAGCCTGCATGCTCCCCTTCCTCTCCCCGGTTGTAATCTCCAGCTGAAAGAGATGGGGGTGGTTGCATGCAGGCAGAAGTTACAGGCATTACAGCAGGATCCAGAGCTCAGAGCTGATCTTACTTAATCAGTGTCGTTCAAAGCCCCTGCTCGGCCTGAAGAATAACGTGCCGAGGGAGTAGGGAATATTTTAATATGAGTAATATTGTACTTGACCTGGGTTCCGGCCTTAAAAACAGTGATCTTTAACACAGCTGGGGTCCGCTGTCCTACTTTCCAGCTCGGCGTGCCAGACCTAGAGACAGCCCGGCACTGAAAATACATTTCCACCTTGGGTCGCAGCAGCGAAAGGAAAATATTTGCACAATGCCTTTCTCCAGCCCTCCGCAATCTCCCATTTCCATTTTTTGAACTGATGAAAGAGAAGTCCACAGGGGTGGGAAGGGTATTTCATCCCAGGGCATTTCTCTGGAGAAACAACCTCCTCACCAGACAGAGGCCAGGTTTGTCTTGTGGATGAATATTGGCCTTATTCAATCACATTTACTTACGGAGGGTGCCTGTTTTTTAAGAAACAAAAAATACAGGCATCCACTGAGTTTCCCTCGCCCAGGGTTCGTGGGGCCAGGCTGCCTTGTAACCTGCCATTGTTGGGAGATAGTGATCTTATGAAAGGCCTGGTCTATGCTTGCCCTGGCTGGGAGCTGGCAGCCCTCGCAGGTTATGAAGTGTGTGTTCATTCCGCGGCTGCCATTGCGGTGAGAGATGTTTTCCCAGGCACATCTGCCATCCACGCTTTCTGTCACTGAAGAATGAGGCGAGAAGGGTGAGTGGAGCCCTTCCCCAAAGGACAGAGCAGGCCAGCCTAATTACCGCCCCTACGCCAGCCTGTCGCATTTTCTGTTGGAGACGTTGGCTGCCTTTCTCTTAATGATTGGGTTTCGTGCGCTGGGAATCAGCGAAAAGGCAGCCTGGAGCCTCACAGTGCTCTTCACTGTGCTTTCCAGGGCGTGACTACAGGAGATCCATCCCACTGTATCATGATGGGCCACATTTTGGCTGTTGTGCATTTTCAGGGTTAATTTAAATCATCAAGTGCTACAGACACATCCTCCCACTCCCCAGACAAAGGCCTGGAGCAGGGAGGACTGTAAAAGTCCTGCACTTAATAACTAATAGGGCAGCCGTTACTAGGTGAGGCTTGTTTTCCAAATGGCCGTTCACCACGTAATGCGGCTGGGCTATCAGATACTAAGGCATCCAGCATTACTTTATGTATGTGCCTTAAATACACTGGCTTGCTGCCAGCCACCTCTGTGCTGTTCTCATGGTGTTCCAGTCTCCCATGTGATCACGGAGATAGCAGTTTCCCCCTCCATGGTGTGTGTTTATCCCACTGTTTCTCCAGGGAGGGAAACACCCTCTCTTTGCACAGATTAAAGCATTTTAGCCCTAACAGCACCCACCATCAGATCTAATAGTCTCCAGAATGTCCTGGGGAAAAGGGAACAATTCACCAGGTTGGAGAGTTTCCACAGCAGGGTTTCTGGCTTGGGCTTTGTAACTGTGATGTGAATGCACCTGGTAAATTGCAGGTTTCCTGCAACGTTTTCTGTTAGGAGGCAGTGTTGTCTAGTGGATAGAGGATGGGATTGGAACTCAAGACCCCTGACTCTGCCACTGACTTGTTGGGTGACCTTGGCCTAGTCCCTTCCTCTCTCTGAATTTTTTACCCTTCTGCCTTTTGACTGTCTTATCTGCTGGGGCAGAGACTGTCTCTTACTGTGCGTATGCACAGGGCTTAGCACAGTGAGGTCCTGACTGAGATCAGGACGCCATCATAACGGTAGTAGTGAAAGCACATAGTACAATAGTAACAGTCATTTATAGTAGACATCGTTCTGACTAGAGATGGGCAAATCTTAAAAGGTTCCCTTGAGAAAAGCAAGAAGGGGCTGGCAGCCCCCCACTCCCACCCAGAGCAGGTTGCTCTCGTGGGATTTCTGGAATCACCGTACCTGTTTCTGGCTAGGCCAGAAGTGCCGCGAGAATCACCTTCCCGGAGAGGTTTAGGCACTGGCTGTCGAAGGTGGGACAAGAAGGTGTCGGAGCCACCTGTAAAAATGAAAGGGAGCTGTTCTGAAGTTGCAAAGAGGTTTGGGTTGGGATCCAGAAACGGGGAAAGTTTGCTGCCCATTGCATTCCCTCATTCCTTATTTCTAGCCCGTGCGGTGTGCGGTGCCTTCTCAAAGCATTGGCCGTTGGAGCCGTTGTAATGAAGTGGATAGCGCGTTGATGCAGAGCTAGCCCCTGGAGAGAGTTGGAAAGGCACGCTGGTGTCTCAGGGGCCCTGTACTGCTAACAGCTAATTCTTTAGTCAGGTAAGCAGGGTCTGAGCTCTTGGCGGAGGGGGATCTGGGTTTTAGACTCAGTGTCACCATGAAGTGCTGAGCAGCCATGCTCGGCAGGCCGTGGACAATCACAAAGTCCTAGGTAGCCTCAGGCGTGTTCTAATATAGTCAAAATTTCGTCATTTGGAGAGAAAAATTGCAGGTGACTCAGCCTATTGATCACATCTCTCCTGTGGGAAAGAAGCGTTCCTCAAGATACTCCTGAGAAACAAGGGTATCGCTAGTGAGAACCAGCCAGCTGGGCCATTTTCTTTGGGTTTTGCCTCCTGGCGTGGTCCACAGCAGCTGCTAGCAGCAGAAGTGCATGCACGGCTTGTCCCCGTGCTTGCACGCCACTGTGCTGCTGGCAGGGAACTCTCAGAGAGACCCCGTCTGCTCTTCGACTAATTCCTCCGCCGGTTCTGCCACACCCTGGATTTGCTGCCCTTCCCAGACAGACCCACGGGGAGGAGGGGATGTGCTGAAGCAGGGTTCAGAGGTGATGGCTGGGAACAGTTCTGGGCTGGCATAAAGCCAATCAATAAATGCTTTTGCTTAGTCACTGCTTGGAGTTTTATGTATGTGCATGGCCCATGAGTAGTGTCTTTAAACACAGTTAAATAAATAGAGGAGCGGGGCCGAGCTGAGTGTGCTCTGAGCAAGGAGCTGATAATTCCCTTGGATAGGGCTCCTGCACTGCTCTGTTCATGCCTGGGAACCCCATCACCAGAGAGAGATGGACAGACTGACTGACGGGAGGGAGCTTGGACAAGAGCGGAAAAGGGAGAATGTTGGCTGACACCCTTCCTGGCAGCGAGATCTAGTCCTTGCACTGCGCCATGGTGGAAGCACTGCTGCTTGGCACGTTTTAAACGAGCGTGGATAAAACACTAGTGCAGCGTTTCTTGAATGTGGCCACCAGTGGATTTGTTGCATGGCCACAACAGCCTCCAAAGCAAGGGCAGAAATTGGGGGGTGGGAGAGGCAAAGCAACACTCCGCTGTTGCTCCTGAATAGCTGTTACCAAGGGCCGCAAAATGCTCTGCCTTGATGTTTGCACTGGGGCTGACAGCAGGGATTGGCGCCTACTCATGGGCTCTGGGCAGCACTCTGGAGACACGTGGGGCCGGCGCATGCGGCATCGGAGGTGGCTGCGGTCGTTAGTCACTGGGGGTTCCCCATGGCAGCTCCCCAGCTCCCAACCAGCTGGGACACGGGAAATCTGGGACTCTGCAAGCAGCCAGTCATTTCCCAACCCCTCTTCCTGGGGGTGGGATCTCATGAAGGGCCACGGGAGGCAGGGACAGAGACGGGTTTGTCAGAGGCCACCAAAAAGTCTGTTGTGAGAACCCCTGTGCCAGTGAGTGCATGACAGGGAAACAATCCTACATCGACCATGAGCAGCTTAGGAAACCTTGGTCTTCCAAAATCCTGCCTCAGGATGGTTTGTAACTTTTTCACATTAGGGGAAGGAAACTGCAGACATTTTTTTCAAACAGTGGAGTCTACTGCACATGCCAAGATGCCCACACATTTGCACACTCCATTTGCTCACGCAGTCAGTTGCATTGGTACACCCAAAAGGCTAGTTTGGCCTTTGCCCCATCATTTCCACACTGCATGCAATTTTAAGCGTCCTGTTGTCCATGCAGCTTTGTACACAGACCTTGGTCCTCACATTTGTTAAAGGTCAGCTCCCTGCTCTGATCCGTCAGGCTGCGCTTGTCCTGCCCTCAGGTTTCTCTTCACTAAGCTGGAAATTTGACGGTTTTTGGTCTGTGTCCAGGAGACAAAATGGTGTTTCCCCGTTGCAGCACGACATCCACTAGCCGACTCCCCACATTGTGCCCAGAGCCTGCTTGTATAGCCCCGCATCCTCCCAGAATCCTTTGCAGGTCTCTCCTTTTTCTACTATGTTTTATTTCAGAGGGCTATATGTTTTATTTATATAGGGCTATATGTTTCAGAGGGCTACTATGTTTTATTTATATAGGGCTATATGTTTTATTTCAGAGGGAAGCCTCTCTTAAAAAGCTGTGCTGAGGCCCACTCCATGCAGCCGTGTGGGGGTATAAATCCTGGCCAGTGACTTTCAGTCCTCACTCTAGTGCACTCAGGGCTTCCACAGATTTAGCTTCAGCTGGAAAGCTTCCCAGGTCTTTGGGGAAGGCTCTTCTTCAGTAGGCATGGCAGAGAACTCCTTGTCCAGACGTACAGATGAGAAAAAGGGCCAGGTAGAGACTCACGCCCAGGTCCACGGGTGTATGGCAGAGGGAGAAGTTTAAAATGAGGTGGGACAAAGCAGTGGAGAAAATGCCCTGTAGCAAACAATCCTGGCATGGTCGCGGCTGGACAGGCTGGTTACAAAAATTCCTTTCCCATCTCCAGCTGCTAGGATGGGACTCTCAGACAGGGGTGGTGGATCTGAACTTGGATTCCATCCCCCACAATCTAGAGTGGCAGGAGGCAAAAAGGATGGTGGCGTGTTTCCATTGCATCGTGACATGCCTGGGGAGTTAGGTTCGTGATCCAAGCTAAATTCAGGATATTTGGAGGAGGCTTAACTTTGCAGGAAGAGATGATGGGACCATGACCGAGGGAACAGGCGGCGGCCCTAAGGGAAATGTGAGTAGTCCGTACTCAGCAACTATTCCCTAGGCACCAGAACTCCGCACTTTGCAACACTCCCGGCAAAGAGCCAACTGGTGACACAGCCCAAGGAGCCACCTCTATCTGCACAGCAAAAGGGCCATGGAACAGAAGCAAGTGGTGATGATAAACGCCCATGTCTCAATGAACCAGGTGTTGTGGAGCCGATCCTTGCTGCTAAGGGTTATTTCTTAACTCTTCTGCCTATAAAATGCTGTGAATCCAGCAGGGAATATGATTTAATGTGCTGGAAAGGATGCTGTCTGAGCTATTTACCAAGGGAAATTTTTCTTCAAACAAAGGGTCTAATTCTTAGCCGACTGCGGAAAGCCAAATCTGGTAGTTCTTTGAGTTGCCAGCTAGAGGATGGGGAATTGCATAAGAAGGAGATGCTGCCTCCTTCACTTCATCAGACAGAATTCCCTTTGTTCCCAGGCACGTTCGCCTCTTCGTATTATGAGCTTGCTGCAGATACACCCTTCCATTTCGATCCAGTGCTTAACACACAAGATCCCAAGTGAATATTGTCCAAAATGATCGATAGCACTTCCTGGTCTCCAGTTTGCCTAGTAATCCTGCAGACCTGGCATTCCACTCTTGCACCTAGTGACCCCAAAGTTCAGGACCATACGACTGGCTGCATCTCATTCCTCTGGAGTTGGGGATGGCATTTTAGGAAACGGGAGGCCTTGCTATGGGCGAGTGGCATTGACAGAACAATAGGGAAATGTCTCAATATGCATATAAACTGGGGAAGTGGGGAGTGGAGTCCTATTTTTTTTAATTTAATAGAGAACAAGATTTTTTTAAGGAGTAAATACACAGTAAATTAAGTGTTCAGACAGAAGCAGCATTAAAAACCTCTCTCTCTGCAAGCTGTGAAAATTGGCACAAGTCCCTGTTTTCCAGCAATGATGTGTGTGAGGGGTTTTTTGGAGGGAGGAGGGAGGTTATCAGAAAGTCTGTGTTCCAGTTACAGGTCACTGAGAGTCTAGGCAGTCTGCGAGAGCATTGGGTCTCTCTATTTCTCTCTCCTCTCCTCCAGCCATATGCTGGAGTCATCCTGGCTCATGCAGGAGGGGAAGAGATTTCATCATTTTTATCTGAATGCAGTGGGCTAGAAAAGAGACGAATACCTGCCTCGCCCAGTGTTCTCTGGTCTGCTCCAGGAGAAAAATGCTGCTTTTTCCCCATAAACTCTGATAAATCTTTTTGTGCCATTTTCTCCAATTACAATATGTGCAATGAGGGTTTCTTTCCCAGTATTCTCCTGGCACTAGAAACATCCAGGGCTTTGCACGTGAACAGCGTAGGAATATGTACCGTGTATTTGTGTGTGGCTCATGCTGTAGAGACGCTTGCTGTCAACTCTGCAGGTCCCTGGGTGTGTTGGCCAAGATAGTAGCTGTCACACATAGATACAGTCGTTGAAGTTGCTGGAGTTACACTAGTGTACAATGTCTCTAAGAGAAGAGTTTTACCCCAGGGTATAAATTAAGGTCTAGATATATACAGATCAAGGCTCCATTGTGCCACGTGTTGTACAAACACAGCATCAGAAACAGTCCCTGCCTCAAATTCTTTACAGTCTAAGCAGACAAGACAGACAAAGGGTGGGGTAGAAAACAGAGGGTAAGTGTCTTACCCTGGGGGCACATAGGATATTAGCAGCAAAGCCTGGAATAGAAGCCATCTCTCTTCGATTGCAGTCCAGTGTATTCTTCATTACCAAGTTTCTCAACCTTTTTGATACCAGGGACCAGTTTGCTGTCTTCCTAAATTGTGTCAGGGAGACCTCGGGTACCAGAGCCAATCCATGGATCGGTCATTGAGAAACACTGCACGAGACCACACTGCCTCCCTACCCTGTCCAATCCATCTTAATCTACCTTATCTATTAGGCACCCTGTCCCATAGTATCTGGGCACTAGCAACTAAACACATATATTAATACAGTGGCACTTGAATATACTCTAGTACCATCTTCTCAGCTCCCAAAGTGACTTTCTTTCCCCTTTTAGGCCAGTTTGAGCTATGCAGTGGGAACCAGAGTGCCTCTTGAAGGGAAGGGTTGAGAGCTACTGGTCTCCATCAGGTCTGACCCCTCTTTTGGTCCTGACATAGATTCAGTGGGTACCCAGCAAAACCTGAATTAATGAGTCATTGCTATAATGCACAGTCAGTGGGGAGGGAGGAACCCTTTTAAAATGCAGACTGTGGAGCTGACAGATGGCTGCTGTAGATTACCATGTGCTTCCTCCTCTGTCCGCGGACCACTGACATGGTACGCAGCTCTGCACTGCGGCTGTGTGGACACACGACATCTGCGCTCTGAGATGCCTTGGGAAGTTTGGGTTGCTTGTTTATTGGGGAGCAGCTGCTGGTCATAAATTAGGCAGCTTGGATCTGGAGTGTAAAGAGAAATCTGAAGCTTGTGTGCATGGCCCCCAGCATCCCATAATCTCCTAGGCCCTCCGTGCCAGTAGGTGTAACAATGACGACCTCTTATGTCGTGCTTTTCAGCCATACAGCTCCAAGCACTTTACGCGGGAGCTCAGTATCATGATCCCTGTTTTACAGATAGGTAAACTGAGTCACAGAATGGCTGAAGTGACTTACCCGGGGTTAGCCAGCAAGCCAATGGCAGAGTTGGGATAGAACCCAGCTCTCCAAGGGGTCTATCTAGGGGACTCATTCCACTAGGCTGTGTATCAATCGGAGGCCAGATAAGCCTGCTTGTTCCAATAAGAAATGGTGCACTTGAGTAATCACAAGCTGTCCTCCAATGTGACCTGTTTTGGATTATCGGCAGATAAGTCTGCTCAATGGTCTGTGGGAATGCTGGATGGGATGGGAACTGAGTTACTGCAGAGAATTCCTTTTTGGGTGCTGGCTGGTGAGTCTTGCCCACATGCTCAGGGTTTAGCTGATCGCCATATTTGGGGTCGGGAAGGAATTTTCCTCCGGGGCGGATTGGCAGGGGCCACGGAGGTTTTTCGCCTTCCCCTGCAGCATGGGGCATGAGTCGCTTGCTGGTGGATTCCCTGCAGCTTGAGGTCTTCAAATCTCACTTTTGAGGATTTCAATAACTCAGTCATGGGTTCGGGGTTGTTATAAATGTGTATGGGTAGGGTTTTGTGGCCTGCCTTGTGCGGGAGGTCAGACTAGATGATCATATTGGTCCCTTCTGACCTATGAGTCTATGAGTCTATGAGTCACCTACTGTACACCTCTATGCTGTTTCGTTTCCTCCCTGCCTTCCCTCTAGTCTGTGTTGTACAACAACAGGCAGAAAAATAGTCACTTTTTAAAAGGGGCCAGTGTAATCAAGAGATTAAAGCTATGGATGGTGGGGAGGGTGTCAGGACCCTTGGGGTACGTCTACACGGCAAAGAAAAACCCACAGCACTGAGCCTCCGTGCCCAAGTTAATTGTAAAAACTAGCAGTGTAGTGTTACTCTGGACCGGAGCCTGGGCTCTGAAACCTGGCAAGGGGAAAGAGTCTATGTCTACACTGCTATTTTTAGCCCCACAGTCCAAGCCCCACGAGGCGCAGTCAGTGGACCTGGGCTCTGAGACTTGGCACTGCATGGTTTCCTATGCAGTGTAGACGTACCCTTGGGTTCAATTCCTGGCTCTTCCACTTGCTCACTGTGTAATATTGTGCAAGCCTCTGTTGCTGCTGGGTAATACGGGTGTGATACGATCTATCTCACAGGAAAGATGCGTGGTTCCTCGTTAGCTTCTGTAAGACACACGGTGATTGCCTGACAGTAGGTGCTGGGCTAGTGTAACCTTACACTCCTGGAACTTTAAAATGGGCATTTTTAAGATGAATTGGAGCCACTTTCTCCAGCCTAGACAGAACCATTACAACTAAGGTACGGACCCGGGGGGGGAGTGTCTTTTTGTAATGGAAACCCTCAATTATCGTGAGCCCTACAGTTGAGCTCAGCTCAAATCCTATCATATTTTGCACTTCTAATCTATCTCGTGCCATGGGTGTCTTCCTATTTATGTCCCGTGTTACTGGAGTAGGTCATCGGATGGGAATTATGATTTCCCACAAAATAGCTCTTGCTGCCAGGGCCTGGGATAGCATTTCCCTTTGGCTTGACAGAACCGAGAGCCCATTTGATCTGAATGGCTTGAAATCAAGGAAGGGACTAGCCCCTGAGAGAAAGAGCCCATTTGAGGAGAGGCACTGGATCCTGTTTGCAAGAATAGCCAAGCGGGTTATTTGTCCTCTCCCTACAATCTCCTCCTTACATGAGATCCCTTTATAAAGTGAAATCTAAAGAGGGGACTCCATATTTAGACAGCTTTGGCTCCCTCTTCCGGAAGTCTGAGTAAACTGCATCACAGAATTTATTTACACAACCACCTGGGTTTGGTGTGGGACCTGAATGGGCAGAAAGGAGCGGTTGTGAGGGAAATATCAAGTGTACGTTTGTACGGTTGAAATCTGAATGGTATGTTCCACAGGGGCCACTGGCTAGTTTTATCTCACTTGTTCTACTATTATACTTAATCAGGAGAGGATTTTTATTTTTTTTTAAATCTACTTTTCTTTTATATAGAACCAAATTATAATCATTTTTAATTGAAAAAAAAAAGCTGATAATATTCTGAACCAAATTTCTTGGAGATTAATTAACAGTGCAATAAATCCCCAAAGGAAGTGCTCATTAATCTTGCCTTCAGAAGCAAATTTCAGAAGAGAGCTGATTTAAAACACTGCTAATAATTAGAGGAAAGTTGACAGCTAAACCCTCACCCCACCCCAAATCTGGCAAAAGTCTTCTCCTGTCAGATCCTGACTTGAACTAGTTCGCACTAAAAGAAGTGGCTTTGTTGCTGATGGTGGAAATCTTCTGAATAGACAGAGAGAGGGTACAAGGAATCTTTGATACCAGCTGTGCAACTAGATCTGGGACAAGACAGGGGACCTCTGGCTTGTTTATTCCCTAGGGGCTCACCCCTGGGGTCTGTGAGGGCCTTAGGACAGCCCCCCTTTGGAGCTGGACTTTGGAGCAAGCCAAGGAGAAACAATCTCCCCCCAGATCAGAAGCCCTGCCCTGGGCATTCTGGAATCAGAACAACTTAGACTTCCAGCCCAGTTGGATACATTCATCGCTGCCGCTAGTTCTGTACCAGGCTACAGAGTCCCACTGTTTTAATTAAAGATCCAGATAACCTAAGGCACAACAGGAGTTATAAGTATTTACTAAGACCCACTGCTGCATTGTAAATCGCTGGTATTTCCACTTGACCCACATCCATTCATCCTCTGGGCCCATATAAGACTTTAGAACCACAGCCCTATCAGGCAATCTGCTGAAAATCAGCTGCTTCCCTTTCCGGGTGTCGGAGGGCAGCACATCAGTTGCACGTGTCACTGGAGGAATCCGGACAGCTCTTTGTGCGTGCCTAGGGAAAGTGGCTTTGCCCTGGGCTAGCCCATTGCCAGGTGATCGCCACACTGCCGCTGTGCTTCCCAAACGCGTCAGTTCAGAATCCCAGCACCAGAGTAGCACAGGCTTATTTGATTTAATGGAAATTTTACCATTTAAACCACAGCGATATGGGAACTGGAAATAAACAGCTTTGCTGCCACCACAGCAGTCTGATCTATTCACCTGCCTACCGATCCATCCACCCGTCATTGTAGTATCTGGGCATCTTCCACTTAAAATCAATTTCAGTACCAAAGTCCCTAGTGGACTTCATGGATCTCTAGCATTTCTCCCTGTCTGGGGTCAAAACACTGCTTGGGGGTAGGGTTTTTGCTTCTGCCTTGTTATTGCATTGATTTCCTCTCTTTTGGTGGTGGTGGTGGTAGAGATTTTGGAGCAGAAGGGGCTGTCAGTGTAGGATGACTGTATCATTTTAACTGAGCAGCAGGACTCATCAGGACTGAGCAGCCAAAGCACAGACTGATTTCTCTTACTTCGGGTTTATTGCCTCCTAAGGAGGACGGGCTGAACAAACTGCCCCCTGGTGCAGAAAGGCCATGCACAGCCAGGGAGATCCACATTCCCTCCTTTCTAACATGCTTCCAGTCTACCTTGAAATGGAACTCCATTCAGAGCTTTGGACTGTGTGGATTGCAATGAGCCAATTAACTTCAGTAGGCAATATGTGTGTATCTATCCAAGAGCAGAATCTGACCAAATTAATGTGGACAAGAGTCGGATCTCTATTACTCCAGATCTTGATTTCAGTAGAGTTATTCTGGATTTCCATCAAGGGACATGAGATCAAAATTTTCCCTTGGCATTTGTGTGTCGTTTACATCCTGTGAGCTAAACCGGCATAAATCAAGAATAACTCACCTGATTTCAATAGTGTTGCTTGGGGGTTTAAACTGCACCCTGCTCTAAGTGACAGCAGGGTTGGTTTGTGTGTCTTCATTTGAGTCTCCTACAGTGTGTTGTTTTGACCCAAAAACGCACTGCAATGTGTCCCCCAGACATAAATGATTCTGGACAAATCACTTTTTACTGCCACTTTCCTTTGCTCTGATCTAGCATCTTTCTCTTGTCAGCAGGATCCTGCTGGAATTTCATTACCCTTCATAGTCCCGTAATGATCTCCTGCCTTTTTGTTGGATTGCAAACAAGTGCTTTGTCCATGTGACTGCTCAGGGGCCCCACATTAGGGTTCTCTGATGGGGGCAGCTGGGTTTCATCTTCTCTCTGCATGGGGGGATTTATTACTGTGGAAATGGGGCCAGGGCATTAATGAGCCTTAAAATGCTAAGAAATAGACAAACATGCAACACGTACATTGTCAGAGGGGCTTTAGATTGAGTCAGGAGGGGGGACGTGCCATATGAGGTATGCTATAGCCAAACTGTTTCATCAACAGGGAAAGGAAGAACTGCTGTCCGGAGCTGATGAGCAAGGGAGGGGAGAGCCATGGACAAAAATGGGTGTGATCCTGCTTGCCAAAGTCCAGTACAGAGCAAAGCACAAAGAATAGGAGCAGCTTTGCGATCCCATCAAGCTTTGCGATCGGTGGGATAATCCGGCAGCAAGTCTCGGTTATAGTCCCTAGCAGTGCACCAGCTGGCTCTCCAAACTCCTCCAGGCCAGGTCTGCCGGCCCCCAAGCTGGCTAAGCTGGTTGGGCAGCATAAGGGTGATCTTACAGAGGCACAGAGCCAACCACAAGACTTTTATGCCACTCTCCCCACGCTGCTGCTGACGTAGCAGGGGAAAGAAGCCACGGCTGGGATGCCCGTATGGCAGGCTGACCCTTGTCTCCATTTCGGGCCTCTGTGACTGTTATTCTGCAGCGTGGGAGGACTGGCTCTGCACAGAGCAGTGGCAGGATCGGGGGAGTGCAAAGGTGAGCCCAACTAAGCTACTGTGCACTCGCAGCGCAGCCCAGAATATGATCTGTAGTAACTGGCTAAGCTATCCTCAGTCTCACGAACCAAGCCTCTATTTCCTTTACTTACTAAAGGCAAGACAATGTCATTTGTGTGCTGGCCTGTGCAGGGGAACTGCCTCCTAGAGATCCCAGGTGTGGGCGCAGATGCACCCCAGGCCATCCCTTAGCCTGCTTCTCTCCTGTCTCCTGGCTAGTAAAGGCAGGAAGCTGGGCATTTCTGCTAAGACTTACGACGTTGCAGGGGGAGCCTGGGCAGAGGGTAGGAGGCATAGACCTCGCACGGGTGATGGCCTGGTAAGGCCTGCAGCTGGGGAGTGATGAGGGAGGCGGGTTAGTTATCTTGGAAGGCAGTGTTAGTGGGCTGAATGAAGGTCCAGTAGCCTTCCTGGCCAAAAACAAGCCAGTTCTGTCTTGCAAGCCCGGTAACTCTGAGTGGCATTTTCCATGGTGCTCAGCATTAGTGGCACTGGAGTTCCGTGGCAGCAGAGGCGGACCAGTGCTGAGTGCTTTGGGGAATTCCCTGCCCCCTTTGGATGTAGGAGGGCGTGTCGTCAGCCTTTTAGCCTCAGGGGGGTTCTTCTGCAGGCTGAAAACCTGTGTGACGTTTCAGGTTTGTGGTGCCTGAGAGCACAACTTGAGAGAGGCTGAGAAAAGGATTCAAAGCTCTGGGAAATGTCCAGAAGGAGCAAGGTTTAAATGTCTTGGTGTTATTATTTGTACTACTGTAATGTCATGACCCCTGGGGCTTGAACCCAGGTCTGCAGGGTTTATGGAATCAGCCACTTTCCAGCCCACCCATGAAGGCAAGCCCCACTGTTAGGCTTGTACGACCAACTGGGTCATAACCTGTTCTTGACTGTGTGCCTCGCAATCCTGCTGTGGGCATCTGACTGGTGGTTCCAGGCTGCCAAGGTGTTTCCTGCCTCTGGCCTCCTGGTATCCTGACCCACCTTGACTCTTGTCTCATGATTGTGGACTCTGGCTCTGACTCTTAGGTCTGGCTTCCCACGACCCAGCTGTGACTCTAAGAGCGCTGGTCATGAACCAGGACCCCATTGTGCTAGGTGCTGTACAAACCCAGCACACAAAGACAGTCACTGGGTGGAACAGAGCTCACAATCCAGGAAAAGAGATGGCCACCACACAGACTGATGGGGGAGTACAAGGGAACGATGAGATGGTACTGCTCAGCATGATAGGCTGTGATCGCAGCACACCGGCTCCTGAAGGGCTCTGCAGAGATTAGGGGTGCCTAGTGGGGAAAAGTGCATCCCTCCATTTTGAAACACCCTGTGTTTGACAATGGGTTGTGTTAACTAAGGGGGGGAGGGGGCTCAGCCACTGCTTCCTACCCCTAGAACGAGGCACCAGTCCAATCAAAGGGGTGGCTGGATGTAGAAATCAGCCTGGCTGATATGACAAGGTGTTCCCAGCTCCAGAAGACCAGATGGGAGGGGGCAGCTTGTTCAGGGAAGTTGGAGAAATGTGGCAACGAGGCAGGCAGATAAATGAGGCCTGGGGGAAAATAACAGTGACATTCTTCTTGCTCATTGCAAGCCCCCTACATCCATGTCCCTACATGACCAGAACTTAAACGAGGAACCGGGGGGGGAGGCAGCTCGGGGCGCACCCAGACTCAGGCTGTCGGAAAGGAAGAAATGCGATACTGGTCTGGGAATCATTTCGCTGGCTTTTTTTAGGCCAGGAGATAATCGGCGGGAAGCGTGTGTCAAAACTGGACCGTATCTTGGGAAAGGAGGACAGCAGCTGATATGCCAACAAAATAAATAAATAAATGAGTCAGTCCCGTATTCAGCCACTTGGATATTTCGGCTGCGGCAGCCCCCCCGTGGAACGGATTTCATTTTGCTGTCATTAATAATACGGCAACACAAACAAATGACTTCACTTGGCATCGCTATCAAACACTGTGGCTGCATCTTCTCCGTCGCCTCGACATCGAAAAATGGGACAGCCCGGGTGAGTGAGTAATTAGCTGCTGACCTGTGACCCTGCCGTGACTCACTTGCAAGCTGTATTTAGGTCAGCTAGCATGTGTTGTTTTTCCACCGTCATATTAAAAGGAAAGATTTGGGAAAGAGAAGCTGCCTATGAAATCAAAGGGCTGAGTGCAGCTCCAGCCCGTATGTAGTAGGATCAAGGGTTCAATGCTGCTCCGAAGCCTCACCCACTCACCCGGGTTGTCCTTGCTGTTATACTCAGGGGTTACGTTACTGCAGTCTGCCCTTCAGGCTTGAATCATTATTAGTTATTATTTGTATTACCGTAGTGCCTGTGAGCCCTGGTCGTGAACCAAGACCCCATTGTGCTAGGTGCTGTACAAACACAGAACAAAAAGACAGTCGCTGCCCCACAGAGCTTACAAGCCAAGTAGGAGACGAGACACAACAAACGGATACTGCCAGACACAACAGAGGACGAGGAAACCACCAGAGGAGCTAATGTGATCCTGGGATGCATGAAGAGGGGACTGGCAAGTTGTAAAGCAGTTATTTTACCTCTATCTGCGGCTCTGGTGTGAGTGCTGCTGCTGGAACATTGCGTCCATTTCCGGTGCCCACAATTCAAGAAGAACACTGACAAATTTGGAGAGGGTCCAGAGAAGAGTTCTGAGAATGAGAAAGGGATAAGAAAACCTGCCTTACTGTGGTAGGCTCCAGGCACTCAATCTATTTAGCTTAACAAAGAGAAGTGAAGGGGTGACTTGATTCCAGTCTGTAAGTATCTACCTGGGGAACTAATATTTAATAAATGGCGCTCCAATCTAGCAGAGAAAGGTCTCACACAACCCAAAGCCTGGAAGTTGAAACTAGACTAATTCAGACTGGTGTACATTTTTAACAGGGAGAGTAATTAACCACTGGAACAATTCACCAAGGGTCATGGCAGATTCTCCGTCACTGGCAATTTATTCAAGAGGGAATATTTTTTTGAAAGATCTGCTCTAGGAATTGTTTTGGCGAGGGTCTCCGGCCTGTGTCATGCAGGAGGTCAGACTAGATAATCACAGTGGTCCCTTCTGGCCTTGCAATCTATGAAACAATGGTCCAGGGTCAATGAGTGTGACAGGCAGTGGTCTCAACACGCCAGCTGCCTAATGGTTGTCAAGTTTTGTGTACCCACAGTACCTAACTCAAAGCCCATTGAAGGCAGTGGGATTCTTTCCTGCTGGTTTCAGTGGGCTTTGGATCAAGCCCACATAAAGGTAACAAGAAGCAGCACGCAGTAACGGTCCATAGAGAGATGTATATATACATACACAGTCACCATCTTCAGAGAATCATAGGGGTGAGAGTTGCAAAAGACCCACATGCCATCCAGTCCATCTCCCTGCCGAGGCATCATTATACACACCCAGTAGTGCACTTTCACTTCCACCGTGGTTGCACCCAGTCTGTAAGTAAATGTCCCAAGCCGTGGGGCTTCCATCCCCTCTTTTGGGAGATCTTTTCCACACATTCCTACATCTCCCTATCAGGAATGGTTTCCTGATGATCCTCATAAACAGCCCCTTTCTTAATTTCATGCCGTTCCTCCTAGTTTTCTGCCCTCCTTGTGCCATACCAAATTGCTCCCCCTCATGGTGTCACCTCCCTTCAAATATCTGAAAA
Source organism: Mesoclemmys tuberculata (assembly GCA_007922155.1). Taxonomy (NCBI): domain Eukaryota; kingdom Metazoa; phylum Chordata; order Testudines; family Chelidae; genus Mesoclemmys; species Mesoclemmys tuberculata. Next base: position 2,209,450 of record ML675639.1, read on the forward strand.
GTGATGTTATAACCCATCTTCCCAAACCTATCCCAAAGAATCCCTATCAAGAAATCGTAGAACCATGGGGTTAGAGTAATCCTAGAGTCATTTGCATGTATTTACTTCTGCATGCAGAGTTTTGCAAGTGCAATGAAACTAGAAGTCACTAGTTTGGCTGGTTCCATGTAACTCCACGATGACAAAGAAACTTCCCAGATCACACAGACTTGAATAGATTAAGCAATCTCGCACAGCCTCAGCAATATTTAATGCCTCTCTGAAGCCCCATTCACCAACACAATTAAGCGTATGCTTAAATCCATCGCTATGCAGCAAAATGCTTAAGAACTTGCTTATCTTTAAGCATGTGCTTAAGTCACATTCAAATTATGGGACTCATTAGCCCTTAAGCCAAAAAGGCAAGTAGTCAATGGGACTTAACTAAAGTTAAGCATGTGCTTAAGATCTTCACTGAATAGGGTTGGATGGCAGAATCAGGGCCTAAAAAATCACCGAAAGCATAGTAGCTGTTAGAAATGGAGCCTTTTCATAAGGCAGGTTTAACCTGAGGGTCAGCAGAAGAATCTTGTTCTACAAGTGTCCAGCCTGGATCCTGCGCCTAAGTGTAAATTCTGGGGGTTATGTTTTAGACATTCATATAAATACATACAGTGCCCTTGTTCCTGCCAAACAATAGCATCCTTGTGTGATGCAGCAATGCAGTGAGAACTGTAGCAGGATGGAGGGGGTTAGAACTCCTTGCTTTGTCCCATAGCATGAAGTAGGCAAGTCTCGGATTGCCTTAGACACTTAGGAAGATGCTCCCCTTACTGGAGGATGAGTGAGAGAGAGAGAGTCTAAAACTGTGGCTCCTGGAAACAGAGCAAGCTGATTATTATTCCCTGCCATGGACACAGTCAGAAGTCTCATGGCATTGAGGGTCGCTTGGCAGCAAACATGTCTAATGAGCCTGAATGAAGATCTGGTTCCACACCGCTTTCTAATTGCAGGTCATGGCCGTTGCTGCAAGATGAGCTCGCTGTACACACAGCCAGTGGAAACGGGTCAGGTGGGCTGTGTGGGGGCACACACGATGCGGAGAGAGGCCTCGAAAGCTTGGGTGTTTCAATGCCTGCAAGGCTGTGTGACTTTAAAGGGCAGGGCCCTATAATTGGCTTCGGTTGGGAAAGTATGAGACATTGTCTGTAATGATATCAACGGCTCCACGTATTCAGCCCACCTTTGTCTTTCGTCAATCAAACCTATCCAGCTTGGCTGAAGGAGTGGAGTCTAATAGTTAGAGCAGGAGACTGGGTGTCAGGACGCCTGGGTTCTAGTCTCAGCTCTGGAGAGGATGGCAGTCTGGAAGTTAGCACAAGGGGACCAGGAAACCAGACACCTGGGATCTATACCTCCCTCTGCCACTGACTCACAATATTGTGGGCAAGTCACGTCACTTCTCTGTGCGTCAGTTCGCCCACAGTTCCAAGAGGGATATTGATACATCCCTACCAGGCAGGAAGGTTATGAGGCCTACATAATTAGTATTTGTAAAACACTTTGAGATCCTCAGATGAAATGGGATCAGATCCCCTTTGTTGACTGATTTGTCATCAGGAAGCCAGGCGATGGAGCTTCCGCTTTAATCCTATAATCACTGGCGACTGTAATTAAGGAGTTAATTTTTTTATTATTTTTTAACAGTGCTGAGGTGGAAAATGTGCCTCCCCGTTTCTATACCGAGCTGCTTATATATAGCTCTTGCTAACGGCGCCAAATCAGCGGCAGGCCTGCTGCTCTACAAACCCCAGGGGTTCTTCGGGCCCCCTCTGCCTGTTCTTTGTCCTTTGTAAACCATCGTTTTCATTAGGAAGCCTGCTCATGGCTGTCTCACCCCGTGTTCCTTTTATCTCCCTTCTGTTAAATGATCTCAAATATGCGATATGATAAAGACAAACAAACACCCGTTCAATTTAGTTCACCCTAATGCCAGACTCTACTTTTACCAAAGTAATTAAGATTAATGCAGTTGATAATTTGGGAAGCATTCTTAAATGTACCCTTCTGGCAGCATCTAACATATAATTTTACCTTAGAAGATTTATCGGAGCACTCAGGTAACGGATAGTTCCTTAGCAAACAGGAGCATTTAGAAGCAAAATGAAAGATTAATATTTCTTAAATAAGTGTCAAAATAAGTCATTCTTTATTGCAATCCCACAAAGATGCGGCTGTCAATCTCAGACCCTCTGATGATTCACGTAGGAGATTAAAACCACTGCAGGCTTGGGGGAGGGGAGCGTAGCTGTAATTCTTGTAAATATTTTTAGTATATTTAATGCTATTGAAAAGGTGCCGGCTTGACAGCCCAGAAAGTGAAGGCTTCTGCTTAGGCACTGTAAAAGGGACTGGAACCAGAGCTTGGGCCCGAATAGCCTCAAACTTCAGGAGGGTTTGCAATCTGAATTCAGAATCAGATCCAGCCTTTGCAAATGGCCCCTCCCTTTACAAAGGGCCATCCCTGGATCTCATAGACTCATAGACTCATAGGTCAGAAGGGACCAATATGATCATCTAGTCTGACCTCCCGCACAAGGCAGGCCACAAAACCCTACCCATACACATTTATAACAACCCCGAACCCATGACTGAGTTATTGAAATCCTCAAAAGTGAGATTTGAAGACCTCAAGCTGCAGGGAATCCACCAGCAAGCGACCCATGCCCCACGCTGCAGAGGAAGGCGAAAAACCTCCGTGGCCCCTGCCAATCCGCCCCGGAGGAAAATTCCTTCCCGACCCCAAATATGGCGATCAGCTAAACCCTGAGCATGTGGGCAAGACTCACCAGCCAGCACCCAAAAAAGATTTCTCTGCAGTAACTCAGTTCCCATCCCATCCAGCATTCCCACAGACCATTGAGCAGACTTATCTGCCGATAATCCAAAATCAATTGCTCAAATTAAACTATCCCATCATAACATCCCCTCCATATACTTATCAAGCTTAGTCTTAAAGCCAGATAAGTCATTTGCCCCCACTACTTCCCTCGGAAGGCTATTCCAGAACTTCACTCCCCTAATGGTTAGAAACCTTCGTCTAATTTCTAGTCTAAATTTCCTAATATCCAATTTGTACCCATTCGTCCTCGTGCCTATATTAGTACTAAACTTAAACAATTCCTCTCCCTCCCTAACGTTAATCCCCCTGATATATTTATATAGAGCAAGCATATCCCCCCGGAGCCTTCTTTTGGCCAGGCTAAACAAGCCAAGTTCTTTGAGTCTCCTTTCATAAGGCAGATTTTCCATTCCTCGGATCATCCTAGTAGCCCGTCTCTGAACCTGTTCCAGTTTGAATTCATCCTTCTTAAACATGGGACACCAAAACTGCACACAATATTCCAGGTGGGGTCTCACCAGCGCCGTATATAACGGCACTAACACCTCCTTCTCCTTGCTGGAAATACCTCGCCTGATGCATCCTAAAACCGCATTTGCTTTTTTAACAGCCATATCACATTGGCGGCTCATAGTCATCCTGTTATCAACCAATACCCCAAGGTCCTTCTCCTCCTCCGTCGTTTCCAACTGATGCATCCCCAACGTATATGTAAAATTCTTATTATTAATCCCTAAGTGCATGACCTTGCACTTTTCACTATTATATTTCATCCGATTACTATTGCTCCAGTGTACAAGGTGGTCCAGATCTTCCTGAATAGCATCCCGGTCCTTCTCCGTGTTAGCAATACCCCCCAGCTTCGTGTCATCCGCAAATTTTATTAACACATTCTCGCTTCACCAGCTCTGGGACGGGCTTAACTTCTGCTGCTTGTCCCATCTCTGAGCCACAAGATATGGGCAGCAGCAGTACAAGCTTCCCACGTGGTCTGCTGATGGGCTTCCCCCCGGACCAGGGGATTAACTCCTGAAGTCCTTCTATTGCCGTGGCCCATCTAGTCCATCCATCTAAGTTCCTTTGTGGCACCCACCGCCAGATGATTTAAGCACTTCCCAGCGGTGATATGCCTCACTCCCTTCCCTGCTGACAAGAAGCAGGCTTGGTCCTTTCATTTTCGTTTTCTGTTGGGGCACATATGGGAGAACACGCATCAGGGCACTGCCGCACGAGAGCCTGGGTGAGGAGGAGGGTTTCATTCTCAGGATCTTCAGCAAAGATCACTGGCTGTGATGGTGGCTGTTGTGATAGTGGCTTCTGGCCCACTAGGAACTGAGACCCTCCCTCAACATAGTCTTCACTCCAGGTACCGCATTGTTCCTATTCTGTGCAGCCCGATCTGCCTCCTTCTCTGAACGCCACATCTCCCCTAAAAGTGATACTCGTTCACATGAAGGGTACTGGGGCCTAAGCAAAATGTACTGCCTCTGGAAAAGGGGATGCAACTGATGGACTCCATACTCAATGCCAGGGACCAGAGTTGTCCATCCCCAGTGTGACTATCATTAAGTTCAAGGGAATTATGCTCAGTATGAAGTTCAGTCCTTCCACCTTGGTCGGTTAAAGGTAGTTCTCATCTTGTTCTGTGCCAGTCCATTCCAATGGTTCCAGACCTGGTGTATGTCCGCTTGGCAGATTCAAATCTATTTCTGATTGCTACCATGGGCAAAAATAAATCATCTAAAAACCCTGTTTTGAACCTCTAGCCACATCCCTCTTCTTCCTCATCAGTCAGATGAGCTATTTTTATTTCCTTGGAAAAGTCTCGACTAAAGTTGGCTGATACTTGAGATGTGACCAGAGTGAGTGTTTGCAGCTGATTTTCCCCCAATGGTAAGGCGCTTTGACTCTGAGCTGTCCCAAAAGTAAATTATGGGAATTACAGGATTTGCCTTCACTGGTCATCTTGATCCATTTAAAGTGGGCATCTGGATGGGTAACTTTTAGAGTTGGTGAGAGCCACATTCCATATCGTCTTTCCTTTTCCACCAGTACCAACAACCCCCGTCTCATTCCCTGAAAATCGTGGCTTGTCATAGACAGTCCAGCTAAAGCTACAATCTGGGTTGATTCTTCCAGGCAAGTGCCTCTCTCACAAAGATCGCACCAGCTGGAGCGAGGCGAAAAACTCAGAATGTTTGGATGATGAGTCCAGTTTGGATAATCACCTGTCTCTGAACTGCCCCAATCTCTTGGAATTGGAAATACCCAAGCGCTAGAGTTAGGCCCAAGCGACTGATCAGAGATCCAGATTTCAGACACCCCAGGGGCAAACATGTTCTCTCTTCATAGTTAAGGTTGAAGCTGGGCTTCCCTGTGGAAGCCTGATAAAGATAAATACCATGTGTAAAATCTGGATGTGGATCCAAGTTTGGATTTGAAATATGTCATAAGTTCTGCAGTGTTCGGAGCCAGGATTTCGGTTTTGGACCATCACTAGCAAGAAACCCTTGGAATGGCCCTTCCTAGTCCTTCTGCTCCCAGGAGTGGTCGGATGCAACCCAAGCAAAAAAACAAACAAAAAAACCTTGAAACGCCTTCTCCAAACTGCCTCAATTGGTTCTGTTCTAGTGTTAAGCATGAGGCTCAGCTTTACTGGCGTTGTGTGCAACCAGTGGGCTGCCCACCTCTTGTGTCGGTCAAAAGCAGCACGTCATTACTAACCCTTCCCAGCAAGAGCCATGGTCCAATTTTAAGGCCTTTATCATTTTTTCTCCTTCCCAGGCAATTTCCACAATGTACAATTGCTTATTTGTTCCCTGATGGCCCAGCCAGAGGTCAGCACTTCCTGGCTTACAGAACCTGCCTTGCTTTCTCAACGTGATCCGTTTTGGGTACATTACTGGAAATGAGGCTTGTGTTCCGCCCCCAGTGGTGGTTATTTGGAAGTTGTGCTAGTTACGGCCTTTCTCTACCTGGTGCTCTGAAGTGTTTCTCCTCCATTCTATTGGCCAGGGAGACCGCAGTAGTAGGAGAGGGTAGTTTTGAAACATACTATCCACGAAAACCCTTTTGCGTTACTGCACAGAGGTAGGTGAAGGGAATTATCTAAGTTCCAATTGTTAAATGCTGTCTCTGTTTTAGTTGGTCCCAGGCTTGGCTTTCTCTGAATTCCACTTTCTAATGGGTTACGCAGAGGCCAGACTCTCCCTTTCTGCTTTTTGTTTATTTGACCAGAAAATGGATTCATGTCAGAAAGGGATTAAGAAATGTTTCTGGGTTTGACCATGTAATTAATAAACTCTTGGGGAACACAAATGCCTGTTAACTCTTTGCAGGAGAAGTTTAGAGCTAGAGGATTGTCCTCAAATCTCTCAGGGATGAGGATGGTCGTTTTAGAAAACCACCTTGCCTTTTGAATGTCAGCTTTCTTCCCAACTGATTCCAAAGGGCTTTGCAAGGGCTTTGTGTACACAGGAATTGCTTCATCCACCACTGAAATGCGGCCAGGTCTGGGGTGGTACGTGGTGGCTGTTTAACAGCACGCAGCAATGTTACACTCCCATGCAAGACAGGAAATGAAGAATAAACCAGTACAGAATTGAAACTAAAAAAAGAATGTAGGTAGCCAGGGTGAAATTACCCCAACTGGGATTTAGCCAGGACACCAGGGTTAACAGCCCTACTTTTGTGAAACATACCATTGGATCTTGAATGGCTATCTGGGTTTCACATCTCATCTAAAGGCAGCATCTTCAGCAGTGCAGTGACTGAGCAGCGTCAATTCAGTACTGTCTCCAAAGGCAAGCTATCACTGACTCCCTTCAGCAGCCTGGGTGCTTCTCTATGGTGAAGTCTTCCATCCGAATACTGGCCAGACCTGTGTAGCTTGTGAGGTCTGGTAAGATCACAGCATGAGAGAGTCTGGCTGCAAGATGATGACAGTGTTTCCTCTACCATGCAAGGACGATGGACTGGATCATCCAGAAAACGCCTCTTCCACCCCAAATTATTTCTATGGGTCTCTGAATGACAGGAGTTCTTGCTGCTAGAGTTCTCGTAATTCAGGGGTCTATGAAGTTGTGAGCTCTAAACATCCTCCAAGTGGTGGTGGTAGTCTGACTTCTGTTCCCAGTTAACAGTGGAATTCAGTAGTGATTGTACAGACAGGGATCAGACCTCTGTTCTTGGAGTTCCCACGGTCTCTGTGTAAGGAGTGCAGAAAGAAAGGCCTCAGGGGTTGAGTTGAGGACTAAGGTTTTGCAGTGCCATGTGGGAGACTTGAATTCCATTACCAGTGCTGATGTCTCATCCCCGTTGACTAAGCTGAGTGTTGCTTGTGAGAAGAATGTATCTTGTCGGGCTTCAGTGATCCCTCTGGTTAGTGAGCAGCCTTGATGGGCTCCACCCCAGTGCAGTTTGGCTGGCGGAGTGTTCTTCTTCACATAAGGGCTTGAGGGCAGTGGGGGGTGGCTAGAATGGCGCTGCAGAAGGAAAGATAACGCACCTGGGAGAGAAGGAGAAATGCTTGAGCTGTGAGGCTTAAAAGTGACATTGGACATGCCGTGCAGTAGATGTGAAGAGTGTCTGCACAGCTGGGTTGGCTCTCCCTGTGAAGTGTGTGTGCCTCCCATTATCGTGAGAACAGCACACTTCCACCAAAAAGCTGAACCAGCTGCCCTGTCGCACAATAACCTCACCAGATAATGGAGACCTGGCATGGCTCAGGGAAATGCTTGACCTCCAGCCTTTGTCAGACATGGGCCTGATCACAGGGTTGGCTTCCAAACCGGTGTGTTGAAAATCCTCTTTGAAATAAGCGTATTGCAGGAATAGCTCAGGAATACGGACTGCCCATGGCAGGTGTCCTACAGATGGGCCTCAGCTAACAACAAGACATGTTTGGTGTTTTATTTCAAAAAATAACAAAACACAAGAAGGGAAACCTTCTTCCCTGTGTTGATTCTGGAGTTAAAGTTCTTTCATCTCCATCACCCCTCTGTCCGTATGTCTATCCATCCCCATACACAGCACTCCTCTGTGTCTCTGTCTGTTTATCAGTCCCCCTCCATACCCCTCTATACGTCTGTCTGTTGCCACCTACCAAGGACATTTTACAAGAAATAACAGTAACGATCTCTCTCACTCTTTTCCGTCCCAGCCTGCAGGGGAAACAGCACGATTGATTTGGACAGGTTTGGTTTTTCTGCTCGTGTCACTGTGGGTGTGTTGGTTGTTTGCAGAAGTTAGAGAGGAAGAGCTAGTGGACTTCAGCTGGCACCCAAGGTGGGTGCATGGCTGGCGGTACGATGCTGAACAGGGGATGGTTTCTACTCTGGGTCCCAAACTAAGCTTCTTTCTTCCCAATCCAGCACCAGCAGGGAGTGCTGGGAAGACAGGAAACTCAGTGCCCTCAGTGGCACTGCTGGAGTCGCTCATCCTGCCCTCCTTGTCTGTGAGGAGAAACTGCCATGGGGCCTACAAGGAGGGGGAGGGGAAACTGAGGCTGCAGGCAGCTCTGATTTGGAGCTTAAATGCTGAGAAGGCAGAATAACTCAGAGCAAAGTATTGGGCTGAGGGGCATGCTCTGTTCGAGTTCTTCCTAACTCCAAGAAGATGATTTGGGAGAGATTCTTAGCTTTTATGGCACCTCTGAAGTCAGGAACCATTCGTCCCAAGACTCTGCAGTGCGCATCCTGGAGAGGGAACCCCGGTGCCCCCAGGCCAGCCTGCCCTACGTCCATGTGTTGCTGTGCCACAGAAATGATCAGCGGGGTCTGTAAGAAGGACTGGTAACCTCCCAGTTCTTCTCTGGGGAGCCATCGGCTCCTGGGCACACCTGCAGCAGGATGGCATGGGAAAGATGTGCTTTGGGCTTCTCTCCTCCTTTCTCCTTTTTAATCCTTCATTCCATCTTGCACCTCCCGTGATTCCTACTGTTTCCCTCTGGCTGATCTGTTTCCAACCCTTTGGCAGTGATGCATCGGTTTTTAATCGCTGGGGCCCTTAGATGATCAGATTACTCTCATACGTAAATGATCTGCGTAACATGAGTGTAAACCTGAAGCAACTCAATGGATTTACTCCAGGATTTTGCCGACACAGTTGAGATCAGAATCTGACCTCTAGGGTTTCTATAAGAATGCCATCAACAGCATGGGAGCAGAGAGCGGGAGACAGGGCTCCAAGGCTCTGTTTGTGCTTCTAGCACTGAGATGTGGAGTGAGTCCCTTGGCCTGACTGTACCTCAGTTTTCCCACCATGCTCCATGCCTCTGGTGCCTCCAAAGGAGTTGCAGGGATTAACTAGTTAATGCTTACCCAGTGCTTTGACAATACGCTATGTCAGTGCTGCGTATTGTTGTTGTTTGGAAAACATCTAGCTAAAGCCACAAGACTGGAGCAAGAATTGACAAGCTGAAGTGAAAGGGCTTTAAGTTTTTGCAGCCGGTGCTTGCTGGTAGCCCATGGGAAAATCCAGTGTGTCTCACCCTCTGCAAGGAGCATGCACTTGAAACTGGCTCACTTGAGTCATTCAGAGGCAGCAGTGGAAGTTGTCTGTACATTAGTCCTGTGGGAGTTTCCCCCCCCCCCCTCCGCACGTCCAGCAGCCCGATGTACCTCGCCTCGGACAGAGAGCACTCCCTGCACGTCAAAGCCTGGCCTGGATGCTTTGAGGCTGTGATCCACCGTGCCGGCAGCCAAGCCAAACACACATGCTTGACATATTTTTCACTTTCTTTTCAGCCAAGAAATTCACAGTTCATGGGAGGTTAAACTGAGCCCCAGCAGTAGCTGAGCGACGGCAAGTTTCCAAGGTATGGCCAGCTGACAAGGCGGGATTTGGGGCTAGTTCTGCAATCCAGACATTCTGGTCTGTCTCCCCTGATAGGCTGAAATGGTGCCTCTCTTCCCCTCTCTATCCATGCGCTGTTTCCCTTTGCTTTCCATGTTGCCCCAGCAAGCAGAGCCCCAACACACTGCCTGCCCTCCCCTGCTGTTGACCTTTGTTGCCACTTTAAGGGGACTTGCCAGCTCCCTTGCGGGCTGAGGAGTTTCACGCTAAGCTGAAGCCTAGCAATAAGAGACAGAAACTTTAAACAGTCCCGGCTTTGAGAAAGGGCCAGTTGACAAGAGGAAGTGATTTTTCACAGCCCCAGCCAAAGACTTGGTTTCAGAGACTTCTCTTTAACCTGCCGGAGTATAATTTAAATCTTTAAAGAGCCTTCTGTATATTCACGGTAGACAAAATAGAAGTGTGTTCATTGCCACCCTCTCTTTCTCATGGAGCTTGTTTAAAACTAATAAACAAGACCGGGAGGGGGGAAGGGGGGGGTCCTGGAGGCTGCTTTTCTAACTGTAGACCAATTCTTCCTGTACTGCTGGGCTGGTCTCTCGTTTATACCCTCTTTCTTCTCCTGAGGGGTATTAGTGGAGTGGGTGCTGCTCCTGGGGCCCGTTGATCAGCCATCCGGCTTATCTCATCTATTTGGCATTTCTTTTCCTCTCATCAGTCAAAGGCATTTTCCCAGAAAAACCCACAGGATATTTTTTTCATCCGCTCCCTCTGCATGTTCTTCACCTTGAGCAATTGTGTGTTTTGTGGCCGGAGTTACCGAAAATGATCAGTTTATCCACTGAAAATGATCAGTTGTTGGCTTTGGCAGTTCTTCGTGCTCAGATAAGAGTGACCAATCTCATGATGATGATGTGTAATGATGGTAGCCCCTAAAGGCCCTGACTGAGATCAGGGCTGCATTGCATCAAGCACTGTACAAATCCCTACTGAGATCAGGACCCCATTGCATAAGGCGCTGCATAGACTACAGCCAAGGTCAAGTCCCCATTGTGTTGGGCATTGTATCTACAGATAGTGAGAATAGCTCCTGCCTTGAAGAACTTATAGGCTAAATAAACAAAACAAACAAAAGCCAGGAGAAAGGAAATACTTTTATCCCTGTTTTACAGATGGAGAATTGAGTCACAGAGCGATCGAAAAGAGGTCATTGCACAAGGTCGCACAAGGGAGTCTGTGACTAAGCCAGAAATTGAACCTAGGTCCTGTGACTCCCAGCCCAGTGTCTTAACCGCGATACCATTCATCGGGTGTGGCACAATTGGCTGGGGCTGTGTGATACAAACAGGGTAGGAAACTGTCCAAAATTGCAGGAGAAAAACTACGTTTCTTTTTAGGGAAAAATACATTGCCTCCTGCAGCCCCTCCACCTTTCCTTTAGCAGCTGTCTGAATACTTTTGCAGAAGCATTTGTGACATCACGGTCATTTCTACCACAACCAGCTGTGGTACAGCTGGACGACCCTGATTTGAGGCCGCAAATAAGCAGCAGGAGGAATTCTTGGCTGGGACCAAAAGTAGCTACATTTTAGCACCTGATCACCTGCTGCCAAGAGGCTGCTTTGACAGGGACAGAGATGCCCTCATTGTTCTTTGTGGGTCCCTAACCACTAAGATCTAGCCCTAGAGAGCCTGTTTTCATGCAGTTGGGCAGAAAGAAGCAGGGGAAGAGAAAGAAAGTGGTTTTTAAAAACCGAATGAACCAAATTCCGAGGTGATGTGTAGGACGGTTAGTTGGACTCTCAGGGTATGTCTGCACTGCAATAAAATACCCGCAGCTGGCCTGGATCAGCTGACTCACGCTGAAGACCGATAAAAGTGTAGACTTTGAACTCAGACTGGAGCTGAAGCCCAAATGAGACCCAACAAGTGGGGAGGGCTCCAGGGCCCAGCCCCCAGATGTCCACTTTGCTAGTTTTTGTTCTGCAGCCTGAGCCAACTGACCCAGGGCAGCCACGGGTGTTTGACTGCAGTGTAGACGTGCCCTTGTGCTAGCTTAGACCTGCTTCTAGCCAGGCTCTCGACACGTGCAGGAGTTTGAACTTACACGGCTGTAAGCTGGTGTAAGGGAGTTGTACGGCAGTGTAAGGGAAAGTGAGCGTGTGAATGACACAAGGCCAAACTTAGCAGGCCCAGTGCATAAGTTACACACTGGTAACTGAGCATGAGGCCCAGTGAGTCTAGAGAGTCTGTGTTGGTATACACGTGGGCTGGAAGAAGGGGTCATCTGTATAATTCAGACTCACTGAAACGCTTCTCTGAATTTGGCCAAACGCATCAGAGTTTTCCATTTGAAATCGGCAGAAGCCCCTTCCAGTAACCCCGTGTTGCAGAGCCCCCCTAAAAGGGGCTTTCGTCTCAGAAGTAAGATAAAGCTGAGAGCATTTCCAGTAAAGAAAGGGATCTTACTACATGCCTCTAACGCCCAGACCAATGGCACAAGCCACCGAGGAAGTGGGGCTGTTCCTGTCTCCATGCGTGTCTGGTGTATGAATGCAACCCACTGGGACGTGTGTGCTCTGGGTCTCTCCCTGTGCTGATCCACTGAGGAGCGGCATTGCTAAAGAAGTGGAGCGATGGCTCTTTAATTCAAGCTGTAGCAGTTCATAGCTTTGCTCCGGAGGTCCCTGCTTCAATCCCCAGTATGTCAGCCAAGAGGGTGGTCATCTGGTGAATGCCAGGAGGCTGATAGCGCCATCCTTGCATTTCTGAGCACGTCTCCAAGCTGTGGCATGGAAGGCACATGAGTAAATGCTCACCAGCGTGGGTTCTGCACACTTCCAGGGTGGGAGAGGATCATGCAGGGCAATCAGGTGCTGAGATGTAAGCGCAGTATAAATACACTGATGGCAGGATGGCCCAGCCAGGCTTTAACTGGGGGGAAATGGGATCAAACCGAGCTCTGGAAATGTCAGGCTGACAACACAGTCCAGTGCAACTTCTTTTGGGGTAGCTCCCGCCAGCCAAGCCCCCGACCAAGAGCACTTCACAGGGGGAAACGATGTAGGAACAGCATTAAAGTGAAATCATGGTAGCAAAGGGAGGGGAGCGTTTCTGAGGGGGCGGCGAAGGAGAAGAGATGCATCTAAAGATGAGATTTAGAAGGAGAGTCTGTGAAGTAGAGAATCCAGGGAGGCTGTTCCAGACAGCAGGAGCTACACAAGAGAAGGCCCTCACCAACACCACCCAGCCTGTTTGAAAACGGAACTCATTTTTGAAATTTAAATATTCCCCCCTTCTCTCCCCACACAGCCACCTGAACAGCTGGGAACTGAAACTTCAGCTTTGTCACCACCACAGTGGCACAGCTGCAGAGCCATCACTGTGCCCCTGTAGCGCAGACACTTCCTACATCAATGGGAGGGGTTTTTCCATCAGTGCAGTAAATCTGCCCTCTCGAGGAATGGAAGCTAGGGTGACAGTGGAATTCTTCCATTGACTTAGCAGTGTCTCCACTAGAGGTTAGGTCACCTTAGCGATGTCGTGCTGGGTTTGAAATATGTCACAGCCCTGAGCCATGTATCTAGGTTGACCTAAGTTTTAGGTGCAGACCAGGCCTTAGAAACAATCTGCTCACGCTAGTCACCTGAGAAGCAAGAAATGAAACTGAGTATAAACAAGAAGTGAAACAGACCAGCCAAGTCCCAGCTGAGCAAAATGCAAAAGAGCAAGCAGCCAGCCTGCCTGGTTATCAGTGTATTCTTAGGCAATCTCCATTTCCATTTCATTTTGTTTTCAGCATCACAGGAGGTGAATTTTTTTCTCAAGGTGGGTTTTGTCTTGTGTCACCCACCAGCCATGACAGTGTTGAGTGTGAACAATTGCTTAGGTAGTGTCCCTTTAAAACAAAAATCCTGCCACCTTTTTCAAATGTCCCATTAGTAACATGCTGGAATTACCACCCGCGAAGGCCTGATTTTTCTAAGCCGTGTCTCTGCTGTGCTCGTTTGGCTGTTGCTGCCGTGCAAACAAACCCACTAACTGCATGTGCAAGGAGAGTTAGTTGCATAAATTGGTTGTTTTCATCCTAAATGGCCCACCCAGCAAGTGCCCACTTCCTTCCGAGCAGGTTACACGTGCATGTGCTATGCACTGGGGCATTGGTGGGCATGGAGGCTCCGATCCCTAGCATCTAGCTTAGATTTTAAAATAAAATCCAAAGTGACTGCAGGACTGGTTCAAGCACAGTAACCATTGTTAATGTTTTGGTAGTATCTAGAGGCTCCAGTGAGACCCAGGACCTAGTGTGCTGGGCACTGTACGGACACATAAGAAGAGGCAATTGCTGTCCCTAAGAAGAGCTTACCATCTAAATAGACAAGACAGGCAAAGGACATATTATTCTATTGTGCAGATGGGAACTGAGGCACAGAAAGACCCAAGTGACTTACCCAAAGGCACACAGAAAGATAGCGCTGGAAATTATATCCAGCTCTCCTGGGTCCCACTCCAGCACCTTGCCCACAAGCCTATCATCCTCCTGATATGGAACAGCATCTTGTCTTGGGCCCCTTGCAAACCCACTGTTCCCATGGTCGCTTTGGGGGCTCCGCGCCTCCTACCTGAGCATGTAGGTTTTGTAGTTTTTTCTTTTATTAATAGGACAGTTCCACAGGCCACTGGCTTTGTTTTTTTAAACTGCTAGACCTTTGAGTGGTGCTGCCAGGGCAGGAAGTTCGGCAGTTATTTATACTGGCTCCCAGCAATAATGCAACAGTTAACTCAGGCCCGTGCAATGCAAATGTTGCAGTTTTTCGGATACACAAATGAGCCTTTCCTTCAAAAATGGCTTCTTTATGTGGCTGACTGAGCACAACTGTGATAATGTAACTAGCTCTGGCCTTGGTTATTTTATCTTGGCAAAGAGCCTTCGCAAATTTAAACAGCAGTAAACAGTCTTTACAGTTGTGGCTTCAATCAGCATAAGTGGCGCTTTGTTGTGAAAGCTAACTCCGTGCGTGCTGAAGGGCCGTGTGTTAACTCTGGCTCGTTCGACAGGAGCAGGAGCGATAGGGCTCTGGCCGTATCAGTCTGGGATTTATTTTGCTTAGTAGAGTGTGAAACCACAGAGGAATTCTAGAATGTCAGCTTCCATTGGCAGCGACTGGACTGATAGGCAGGTAGATAAACAGATGGATCATAGAGCCAGGCAGTCGATAGGGAGGGGCAAACCGCTTCTGCAGGCCTCAGTGAATCCTCCCCTAGCCGCCTGGGCAACGGACAGTCTCGTCCCTGGCAAAGCAAGTTACTGTATCCTGTTGTTTAACGCAGGGCTGCTGTGGCTATCGGCTGGGTAGCTGGGCAGCGTTGCCCTTTGCAGCAGTCTTAACAGGGATGCTGCTTTGGACGTCTGTGGCGATGCTAGAGCTAATGGAGCTACACCAAGCTGACGCGAGAGAGCCTGGAAGTAGCAGTAGCTATGTCGGCGGGAGAAGCTCTGCCCCTGTCCACGCCAGTGCTTAAGTCAACATTAATTATGGCGCTCAGAGGGCTGGCTTATTCACACCCCGAGCAACCTAGCTTATGTTGAGTTTAGCTGTAATGTAGCCAGATCCTATGACACCGTCTATCCGAGGAACTCAAAGTGCCTCTGAAAAGAATTCTCCATGTGACCCTACGTGCCCCCCTGCCTCTCTGTCAGCAGGCACTGCTCTCAATGGGGGTCAAAAAGGATCTTGCCCTACAACTGTGTCTCCCTGCTATCAGCCCCAAGCAAGGCTGCTGACACTCTCCCCCATTCCCTGTGGAGATTGGACATGAGGTGAGGTTTCTTCCTCTTAGCCTCATTGCCCTGGGGTTGTTCTCTAATGCGACTAGCTAGAGAAGACGTTATGGGGCATCTCCCCGTCTCCTCTCTCTGCCACATGAGTTCTAGGCACACCTCTAAAACACTTAGCAAAATTGAAATTCCCTCCAGGAGACTGTTTTGACTCACAAAACAAAGAGACTTCTGCAGTAGGATTATTCATAATTCATAGATTTTAAGAGCAAAAAGGGCCACTCTGATCATCTAGTCCAACCACATGCATAGCATAGGCTGTAAAACTTCACTCAGTGATTCTTGTATCTCTAGCCCATAATATTTGGTTGAGTCAGATTATATCCTATAGAAAGACATCCTCAATTTAAAATCTTTGTCATGGAGTGGGTATAGTTGTTCCAAGGGTTAATTCCCTCACTGTTAAAATGTGCACTAGTGTAGTCAAGTTGTTTCAATTAAACTATCTATGGTGTTCTAAAGATCCTGCAGAAGTTCTCATTTTCTATTCAAATATCTTCCATACAGGATTTTCTATTTGGTGCCGTATAGGAGAAAGGTACATGATTCAGTGGCATGTAGGAATCCTGTCAAGTCAAAGTGAAATATTATAAACATCTAATATCCTCACCAGTGTTACAATAAGCATCTTGGGCTATTAAAATCGAAAGAATGTTAATCAGCTACTTTACTTTTCAGTAGTTTTTTGTTTCTTTTTTGCCTTTTTGTTCCCTTGGCCAACAACTGTAAACTGATCATTTCACTTCTCCCTCTCCCCAGGGCCAGTTTCTGGTCAATTTCCCTTTAGAGATTCCTCTCAATGCTGCAATGTTTGCAAAGACTGCAGAGGACTGTTTATTTTAAAAAAACTACTTTCAATGGGATTTAAAAAGAAATAATTGGGAATAATTCAGTTTAAATGATTGTGCATGTTTGGTTTTACACCTAAATTTGGGGCCCAATTGAACTGACAGTTTTCTTTTAAAAATACATATTTGATTCTTGTTTCATGTTTCGTGGCTTGAAATTCTGCAATGTGTCATCGGGTGAAGTCTTTACTCATTTTTTAGGATCTCACTTACTCAACTAAAGAGTAGGAGGTGGCCCTTAAACCTTTAAAACTCTCCTGGGAAATTAGCTCTTTGTCACAGCAAGAAAAGATGACAAACACAGAAGAGAGACTGCTGCCACACTCAAATCATGGTTTCAGGTACCTGGGCAAGGAGCAAGCTATGACATATGAGCAAATAACCTGGCCAGACCCCTCTCTTATATGTATTCATGCTGTCCCCAAGTCTGAAGGGTAGGAAGCTGGCTTACCCAGCAGAATAAAAGGGCCTGTAAGAATCAAGAAAACCTGGAAATCCGGAGTAAAGCAGAATGAAATGTTTGATGAGTTAAACTCGGATCAGAAGACATTCCTAGAACCATCACAAGGCTCCCATAGAGACGGAAGCCCTCTTCTGGCTATTTGGTGTAATTGCATGCAGAAATGAAAGAGGCTGACAACCTCTTCATGTTGCCGGTTTGTTGGTTGGTTTTTCTGGGGAAAAGCTTTAGTCACATGTCACGTCCGTTCCACTGTAAACAAAAACTTGAAATGCAGTTGGGTTCATCCTGGGCTCTCTTTCCAAGGGACCGGTGGGAAGGCCAGGGGAATCAAATCTGTGAGAGGAAGGAACGTGGGATCCTTGGCAATGATTGCAGCGTAAACAACACAAATGGAGACCCTTCAAAAATATAAAAGGGGTGAAACTGCAACCCTTAGCTCAACTGAGTTAGCTTAACTAGCGCTTGTCTTCACTATAGCTCTTTGTCTCGAGTTAATTGTCTTTTAACGTGAGACAGCAAACACCTTTGTAAAGGTGAGTTTGGACACGGCCCAAATGTCTTTTTCAGCCATGTTAAGCTTAACTGCATTGAGCTAAATTGATTGGAAAACACACCTTTTTTACTCCTGTGGACATGGAGCAAGTAATTCTGTCCGTCACAGCAGTGCAAATGAAGAACTGCAGGCTTGAGTCCCTCTGTCTTGGACTTTGTGCATCATGGACAAATGTGGCACATGGGAAAATGCCACAACGCACAGTCCTCCACTCACTGTGGTGCCAGCATGCCCTACCCACTCCACCCAGGTGTAACTGACAACACAAGGTGTAAATTAGGAGAGTTACATGGGGCTAACTCAAGGCACGAGCTGGCTCATATTATTCAGTCAGTTTCACAGATCGCACCTTGCTGATTAGGAAGCTGTGAGTTGGCCCCTTTCCTAATTGAAACACTTGTGGTGGGAGGGAGCCACTGCGGCAAGTGAATTTTCTGCACCGAATGTGCGGCGATTCCCAGCTGCTGGGATGTGTGGCTAATGCTATCTAAGGATACATCTACGCGGCAGGCAGACAGCCACGGCAGTGAGTCTCCGAGCCTTGGTCTACAGACTCGGGTTCGCAAAGCCCGTGCTGCATTACTTAAAAATAGCTGTGTAGTCATTTGGGCAGGCTGTGAAACCCACGGCTCCGGAGCCCAAGCTCTGACCCAAGCCCAAATGTCTACCCAGCAATATTTAGCACGGTAGCGTGAGCCCAAGTCTGTAGACCCTGGGTTCTGAGACTTGCTGTGCAGACATACCCTTAGCTGCAGGGCCTGGGTGAGAAGAAGTGGAGGAGATGTTTTTCTAAAAGATCTGCTGTAATGCAAACAGGAATCCAGTCAGGGAAATCTTATGGCTGTTGTGCAGGAGTCAGACTAGATGATCAGGAGGGCCGGTTCTGGCCGTATAGTCTATGAAGCAGGCCCACTTATAGCTTTGTTCATGTCAAAGGTCTGCTAAGACTTTATGGAAAACATAGTGGACCTGATTCTTGGATCTGCTCTGGCTGCTTGGACCAGTGTAGCTGGAAAAGCCCAGAGGTGTCTATGTGCACATGGCGAAATCACCACTTGGTGTGGGGCTGCAGCAGACTATATCCTCCCTCCCGTTTACAGTGTTCCAATGTAGGTGTGAACCTCTACCAGCTCCAAACAGTAGCAATGCACATTCACGCACTTTGCACAGGTGCAAATGGCAACGCCAGGTTGCCCTGAAGTATAAAGCTGGATGGCTGGTTCAGGTATGTCAATTTCTAATGCAGGTATGTCGATTTTGGAGTTCTTGGCATGCTGAGTTTCCCATTGGCTGACAATGCATCCATACAAATAAGCCAAGCCATTGAGATTCTGGGCTTTCTTCTCTTTTAGTCATTTACACCAGTACCAACCCCCACCAAATCAGAAGGCTGGGGAGGTAAGATGGATAGTCCACTGGACTGGCGCCCAGGAGTCCTGGATTCAGATGCCAACCCCGTCCAACATTCCCTGCGTGTGCTAGGGCAAGTCATACAATCCACTTGTTTCTCAGGTCCCCATTTGTTAAATGAGAGTTACCTCAGTCCCTGCTCCAGTGCTTTGCAGCATATGCGCAGTGTGCCTCAGGTGGCACGTGATCTGGATTCCTCACTGAATTTGATCTGCTTGTTGGATCACTAGCTTCCCCGGCCTGGACAGGGTCCTGACAGAGAGCATGACACGACTGCTGATCCCTGCCCTCCCCAGAGGCGTTATGAGGACATGATCTATTAATGAACAGCTGGTACTTGGACAGAATGATGATAAGGGCCTTTCAGATAGACAGTGCCCATCTCTTATCTAGTACTTTTCATCAATAGATCTCAAACCAGGGCAGGATCATTATGTCCATTTTATAGATGGGGAAACTGAGGCACGGGTCAGTGACGTGACTTGCCAAAATGTCAGAGCAAGGAACTGAACCCAGAGCTCCTGAGTCCCAGTCTAGTGCTCGATCCACTATGCCCTGCTGTCTCCTAGTAAGGTTTTAGATCCACTTTACCCTGTGGGAAATGACTGCACAAAAGCCAAAGCAGTGGAGAATCAAGGCTTCTGTGTTTCATAAGCATCAATTTGCCCCAATTGCTGGCTTCTTCCGCTGGAAACCTCAACCTTTTATGGCATCAAAAGGGGCTGCAGCCAAAGGATTCTGGGTCAAAGTAAGAGCTGTCCCAGCGACTTCAAAGAGCTGTAACTCAGCTGGGGAAGGCAAGGAGGATTTGTCTTCAGCTGCAGGCGAACTGCTGAGTAACACGTATCTGGTTTCCATACAAATGCCCATAGCACTAAAGAGGAGGGAGGAATAACTCCTAAATACTTAACCTAAAGGCGAAATCATCCCAACACAGAGTGTGATCTGAGTCTCGCTCACATTGCTTTAATGCAGCTGTAACTCAACTGGCTTCAGTGGTTTTACTTCTGGTTTACACTGATGTAACTGAGAGCAGAACCAGACTGACATCTCTCAGGGACTCGTTGTAGGGTTCCATCAGAATCAGCTAGGTTTTCTCCAGTCTCGTTTGAAATGACAGGAAGGAACCACCCACTTGCTGCCGAGCACCCATCTTTCATATGCGGGCTTGAAGCTGAGAGCGCCCTGGTGTTTTTGCTTGTGGCTGATCAAAGGGAGAGCAGTTCAGCCTTGGCCATGGACCTTGCGCCAGGCAGTGAACAGCTGACAATTGTCTTCATTTGCAGCCTTGCTCGTTTCTGATTTCTGGTTCCAGAGGAGGAGAGGTTTCCCCACTACCGAGAGCGGAGGGTGGAACTGGGAGAAAGGAGACTTACAAGCAAAACTGTCCTTGCTGCCAGCTAGAGTTAGAGACCAAGGACACCCAGGAGCACAAACGGCCTGGAACTTTGAGCTCATCCAAATCTCTCTTGTCCTGTTAGATCACAGAACAGCTGGATGTGCTGGGTCCCACCCTGCCCCCTACGTTGGCTGCTTTGCACCCATTCAAACAGCTTCACAAGTGACTGCCAGAGATTGCCACAAAGCGGGGGAACCTCCAGCTGGTATAAGCCACCATACCAGCACCTGGGCTGCCACCAGTCCCCTAATGCCTGGGACATGGCAGGGGGGAAAGGAAGCATAGTTAAAGAGCCATGAGGCCTATGGAGGTGTAATTTCCAGCTCGAGGAGATCCACGTGGATTGAGCTAGTGTACTACAAATACAAGGCTGGATAATCCACCGGAGTGCAATCCTGTCCCAGACCCCAGGTACGTACATGGGGCGGTTAGCCCCTCCCACCACTCGTGCCACCAGGGCCTTGCAACTATTTTTAGCACACTAGCTCAACCGCAATAGGCACAGGTATGTCTCTGTGAGCTGGAAATTACACCTCCAGCTCCGGGGTAGAGATACTTTAAATTGTGCCTTTGAACTGGGCCAGAACCCGCAGGCCATGGGGGGCATTTGTGCCCCATCCCCCGCCTCAAGCTATCTGGGGCACAGAAGCCTGATCCAGTGGATTTTAGCGTGTAAGCTCTCTGGGGCTGGAACTATCCTTTATCCCATGCTTATCTGGTGTCCAGCACAAAGGGGTCCAGTCTGGCTGTGGCCACCGGTGCTAACACAGTGTCAGTGTGAGATAATAATTATGAAAGAGTCCTGATGCAAAGCACTTCAGAAATCTGTAGACCAGTGAGTCACCGAAAGCAGCGTTCGGACACAGAAAGTAATTACCGAGATCATAGTTTGCATGCGATGGTAATCGATACCGCCAGAGCCTTGCTAACCTCCCTGCTTTCCTAGAGATTTATCTATCAGGTGGAGCAGAGCCCAGGGGATGTTGGTCACTGTGACACAGAACGCTTCATCCTAGATGTTTATTTTGACTTGCCCGGCGATAAGGTTTCTCTTCTCGCTCCTGCGGCAGGTGCAACCACCCTCACTAGTTCTCCTAAGCTGAGCAAGGTCAGAGCTGGCCAGTGCTTGCCTGGGAGAGCTCCATGGTAAAGCTGGGGGTGCTGCTTCGTGCGCGTGGCATTCTGAATCAGTACTGAACCCAGTGCCACACCGGATGCTAGGGGAAACTGCGCAGCTGTAGGTGTCATTTTTCATACGAGACTGTAAGTGAGGTCATTCAAAATCCCATGGGAACTTTTGCAAGACCCAGGGTGATAAAGGGTGGCCAAATTTCAACTGACTCATTTCCTCTTGCCGTCTCAATGCAATTATTTCATTCGTGCCCTATGCTGTTGGTAAGTGTTGCTGTGTGCTGTTGAACAATTGTGTTCTACCTCAGAGGTGACTCATAAGGCCAGAAGGAGCCATTATGATAATCTAGTCCAGCATTTCTCAACCATTTTGATACCAGGGACCGGCTTGCTGCTTTCCTGAACTGCGTCAGGGAGATCTCAGGGGCCAGCACCGGTCCACAGATCAGTCGTTGAGAAACACTCAACCAGTCCACGGTGGGTGAGATGATGTTGGTGTAAACCACAGCATACAGTTTGTGAAGTGTTTGGGGGATGCTTCAGAAGAAATGTCCCTGCAACGCAGTGCATCCTATTAGCATTAAAATCATAGATGGTTCTCTCTTTAGCAGAAGCCAGAAAACATGGTCATTCGGTGGCTATTCATTTTTTTGAAGGATCCCTACCAGCTCCTTAGGACATGTGCTAATGCACCAATCTAGCTAGTCTGGAGGGGCTATGCTTGGAGAGCTGAACTAAAGATCCAAGACTGGGGGGGGAGAGGTGGTATGAACACCATCCTGTGGAAACCCAGTCCTTCCATCTCTATGCCTGGGCTAGCACAAGAGCTGCAGCTGTGAAAAGTGGTGGGAGGGGCAGCCCCATGTCAAAGGGTGAGCTGGAGAGAAAGGGGTGGAACAGGCATACGAAGAGGTGGGATCTCTTTTTCCAGGACACCGCTCAAAGAAATGCCAAAGAATGGAGCCTGCCCCTGCCAGTCATTGCCACTAATCCGTAGATGGAGCTCTTCTGTCGTCTTTTTCTGCTTACGTTGCTAATAAGAGCATAGAAATAGCTTCCAAGGGAAGGAAAAATGCCTCCCTTAGCATGTTTTGCCAAAGGCAAAATGCTTATAAAGTCCTCAGAAAAGCTGGATGTTTGAGACATTTTGGCAATCCAGGAGAGAAGCTAGTCAGGAATTTCTCTGAAATCCTGTATGAGTTCTTCCCCGAGCCCATTTTCTGATCTCACTGCTCCCAGGTGGGGACAGGCAGAGGAGCCAAACACCCTTCTTTTGTCGTCAGAATGTCTTCTGTCGCCTGTTACCTAGAACTCATGCTGCCCAAAACCTCCCCTGGAAAGATATGTGTGAAATACATGCTCCTAGGGGCCTGATCCACCATGCCTGTTTCCTTGTGCTGTCATTCACACCTGCGTAGAGTGGGGGGGTCAAACACCTACAAATTAGGATAGTAGCACTCAACACACAATCTGTGCAAAGGCATGGCTGACTCCACAGGGTGCGGGGCAGGAGAATCCAGCCCCCTTCTGAGCTGTAGCTTTCTCTTACTCCATGATGTTAGACAAGCCCATGTCCTCTGTCCTCTTTAGACTCACTAGGTTTTTCTCTATTGTAGGTCCCACCTGGAAGTATGAGGCGCATCCCAGTTGCTCTTTACAAGCAAGACCTGCCTGGTAACCAGGACAGATGCGAGAGTGGGGTACCACTGCCCTTTTAACCAATGCTCATCTTAGCTGCCTAAGAACAAGAGACCATGCCCATGAAGGAAGGCTCTAACCCCATAGATCCAAGGGAAACAAGTGTCTTCTAGGCCTGCCCCTCGGTATCATGACAGGAGACACCCAGCATATTTATGCCGTCGATACTGAGTCCAGCGCCAAAGATCAAGACAAAGACTTTGCCTTTGAACGTTTCAGTGAGAAAGATGGGGGGGAGTTTAACAGCAGCTTGCTGGACACCTCGGAGCCGTGTTTGCACAGCGGGACCGAGAGCAGGTCACACTTTCCCGGCGTCAAGGACAAGGAACCTCACAGCCAACGGGAAGCTGTGATCAGGCCACAACAAGCAGGCAAGATCGACTTCAAGTCCCTCCACAACAAGCCCAAGTTTTCCAGCGATGGCCTGTGGAACAGCCTCAAGGGGAGCCCGCAGTCTCCCCCAGGGAAGAGCCGTGTGAGGGATAAGAACAGACGGTCTGGGAAAGGGGAGCGTGGCCACCACCAGCTGTACAGGCTCAGCATTGCCAACGCTCGGTCAAATCCCACCATTGGGATCGCCTACCCCCAGCAGAAGGTCACCCCGCCAAAGAAGCCAGAAGTCAGCCGAGGACCCCTCTCAGGAAGCTACCGATTCCACGTGCCCAGCATCCCCGAGAGGGAGGCGGAACTCCAGCAAGAGGACCTGAGCTTCACCCAGTGCTTCCCGGAGGCCTCCTCCAGCCTTACCTCCGCCAACTATACCTCACACCCGACAGCCGCCACACGCCAGAAGCACAGTGGGAAAGGACAGCTGCCAGCTGGCCTTCCCCACAAAAGCCCTGGCACCAATGGGCAGTTACACTATTTGGAGTTCCAGGCAAATGGGATTAAGTCTTGGCCTTCACCGGAAAAAAGCTTCCCGGGGACAAACTATGGGGTCTCTACTCAGAAACCAGGCCCCTTCCCCGAGAGTGGCAAAGCCAGCACGCACTGTCTGGGCTCCATGCCATTCCAATACCCCTTCCAGCCGCTGCTCGATGAAGCAAAGGATCCTTTCCAGGATGACACGAGCAGCCAAGATTATATGGATGTTTCACTGGTAACTAACCAAGTGACTCATGGTGCTTTCGGCTTCCATTCGTCCTCCAGGGACTGGCAAGAGGAGACGCTGAGCAATGGCTCCTTCAACAGCGTAGCCCCAGAAGGCAGGACGTACGGCCTCTCTTCGCAACCAGCTCAGTTCCTACATTCGCCGGCCCCAGGGGTCCAGCAGCAGTCCCCTCTGCCTTGCTACAAAGGAAGGAATGAGCATTGTGGTGATCTCAATGGTGCTATCGCTTCTTCTGGTGCTATCAACCAAACTCCAAGCACTTTCCAAGAAAACCAATCCGTTTTCCCACCTAGTTTACATGCTACAAGTATGCCAAAGACAATGAGTAAGGGGCAGTCTTCACTGAAAGACAATGGATCTAGTCAAAGGATGCTGACCCAAGGTAGCTCTCTTCGAAGGAATATGCCACAGAACTCTCTAGCCCAAGTGCACTTTCAGAATAAAGTTTATTGCGGCTCCCCGGCGAGCAGCGTAAGCACAGGATCAGTGCCTTTTGAGAAAAGTGTTCCCACTACAGATCAAGCCCACCCCAGGCTCTTGCAAGCCTGGGAGGGAGCCAGTAAGACATTTTCTCCGATGGACCAGAATTCCGCACCTTATTCAAACCCTGTTGGAAGTCAGTTCTCATTCGAGTGCCAGTCCAGCCCTGAACAGAGGCAGCACGTGCCAAAAAACTCCAGGATGCCTTGGCAGCAAATCCAGCTCACTTCTGCAATGCCCAGCCAGAACAGGATAGAGCTATCCAGACAGCTCACCAGCCAGAAATTCCCATTCCCCCTCAGTGCCTCAGAATGGCAGGGGGGCAGCAATATGCAGAAAGGCGCCCCTGGGTACCACAGCAAAAAGCTCCTGGCAGGGGAGGGGCTCATGGTGCAGAGGAGGGACCCTGCCCGGCAGAGCTGCGGCTCGACAAATGCTTTCTCTTTTGAAGGTGGGAAGGATGCTGGGTCTCCTGCCTGCGACTCCAGGAGCAAGCCCCTCTTCTTCAGCGGGAACCAAACGGTGTCACCAGCCACCTCCAGGAACTCCCCCAATCCAACATTGGCTCTGCCTCCATCAGCCCTGGTTGCAGCTTCGCCGTGCCCGTCTCCACTCCCGTCACCTGTCCCCAACCCCACTTGCAGCAGCACATGTTCCTCTCTCTCGCCAATGTCTAGCAGCCCAGTCAACCACAGCTTCGAAGACAGCCAGCTGCCTGCAGCGCTTACCCCGTCCCCCTTCTTTCACCATCCATGCCACCTCACAGGCAGCAATAAAGCCTTCCACCCCACAGACTTGCTGAGCTCCAGCGCACTCCATTACCACCCGTCGGACTCCATCAAGCCTTTCCACTTCCCCCTGGATGCGCCAAAGGATGAGCACCTTCTCAAATGCCTCTCCGAGACCCAGTTCCACAAGCCGAATGTCGACATGGCCAAGGGCTGCCTGGATGGCTTCGAGGGGGAGCCACCTCCCCCGCCTTACTCCTCCCATCACCTGCTGGCAAATTCACTGAGCAGTGCCAGCCTCGACCAGCTGGACGTACTCCTGACCTGCAAGCAGTGTGACCAGAACTACAGCAACCTCGCCTCCTTCCTGGAGCACCGCCAGTTCTGCAGCTCCCACGCCACTTTGCAAGGCGAGATGAAAGATGCCACCAGGGGGACCGATGCTAGGAAGCAGCTCCCTCCAGAGTCCACGAAGCATGCTCAAGCCAGGCCAGGGCCATCTCTTTCTCCTGACACCCATTCCCACCTGCTTGTGTTAAACAAGCCTGTCAATTTCCTGTTAGATGAGGAAGGCAAAGGGGACGCAAAGGAGGACCCGCTGAAAGGTAATATATTTAATGGCCTAACCACAAATTCCTTGCCGCTTACTGCTTCCGACTTAGAAATTGATGACGCCAAGCTGGATAGTCTGATCACAGAAGCGTTGAATGGGCTGGGGTATCAGTCGGATAACCCTGAGATCGACAGTAGCTTCATAGATGTGTTTGCCGATGAGGAACTCGCAACGGTGAAGGGCACTAGCAACGGGGTGCTGTACAAGGTGAAGGAGGGCCCAGCTTCGGAGAACAAACTGAAGCACGCAGGGAAGGATGAGAAGCCAATGAATCAGTTGAAAGCCATCTATCACTGTGAAGAAGACCATCCCAAGGGAGAGCAGGCTAAGAGCAGAACACCAGGGACACAGCGCATTCCTAAGGGGAGACAGGCAGGCACGTTCACAGACCAGGGGAACAAGAAGCTGGAGAAATCCAGTATCAAGGAGCTGGCTCGGAGCGAGGCTGCAGATCAGGTGATGAATGATAATGCACAGCCTGACAAGAATACCAAACTAAAGGTGGGGAGGAAGGGTGGCAGTGGCTCGGTTACTCCAGTGACCACAACCAGACCCGACTCCGATAAACAGCCCAGAATCATTAGTCAGGATGCTTATCTGAAGAGCGAAATCAGGCCGAGTGCGCTCACCCCCAGCCCTGCCAATAAGAACTCCAAGCTGATGAGGTTCTCGATGAAGGATGTGAAAAAGCGGAAGCCCAGGAGCAGCACATGGAGCAAGGAGCTCATTCATAAAATAGTGCAGCAGAAGAACAAGTTGCACAAGTTGCATGTGAAGAGCGACAAGAACACGCAGGCCTCCGTAGTCACCGAGAGGCTGCTGTCAGCAGCCCAGGACAGGAAATTCGGCGAGTACGACTACATTTCAGATTCGGAGGATGAAGGTGTGGGATATGCCAAGCTACACGGCAGAAAGAAGCAGGCATTTAACGGGAGGCCCAAGCGCAGCTTTAGCAGGAAGCGCTCAAGGAGAGGGGAGACAGCCAAAGAGAAGGAGCCAGCCAGGACTTATAGCCAGCAGAGAGATGGTCAAGAGCACAGCAGGGGCCCAAGCAATGAGGCAATAAAGAAAGATGGCACTGCAGCCAGAATCCGAAGGCGAAGCAGCCGATCGCCCACTGTCTGTCCACATAGCACTAGTCTGTCCAGTGAAACCGGCACTAACCCCCCAAGCACTGAAAGGGTTGATTCTGACAACGAGAAGGAAAGCGTCCACAACAGAAGATGCCCACGTAGCTCTGAACACATCACACCACTTCCAAGAAACCCCCTGAACCTCCCCGATGAAGAGACTCAAAAGCCGAGCAATGAAACCAAAGCAGGTTTTTCCAGAGGGACGAGGAGGTTTGGCTCAGCCAAATTTTTGCTGACCGGCTCCAAGACACATCAGAGCAATAGGTCACACGTTTCTCCAGTAGATGATATGAATGAGGAAAGCATGCCAGAAACCAAAGGAAAACAACATCACAGCAAGGACGCCTTCGGGAACAGTCCCATCAGACTTTATTGCAAGGAAGATTCAGAAGAGGAGAAAGGAGCCACTAGCCATGTGCCTGAGATAGCAAAACTAGGGCCAGAGGCTGAAGAATCCACTGATTTGACGATGACCAGTCATAAGCGTCCGTTTTCTGTCTATACTGAGGACACCCTCACTTACCATACAGAAGCATTCGTTCCTCCCTCTCACATTGGTACTGATGCCAACCCTGGCAATGTGAGCACTACCTATTCAGCAGCTGGCATCAGGTACTTAAAGGAACATGGACTTTGTGATGACCAGAAAGATTATGCTGCTCCAGTTGGCTGTTACAGTGGGGATCCTGTTGGAATGATGCTAGCCATCAAAGGACCAGGTACCTATTTGAGCACTGATGACACACTTTATGACCACAAAGATCTATCCAATCACTATGGTCCTAACCTTTTCTCAAAGCCTCCAGCCATGGGGTCCTCGCACATTGGCAATATGTACTTATGCCAGGAGGACATTAGCACCAGTTCATTTGAGCAGAAGCACTCTGATTTCACCCCCTTTGCATCAGAAAATCAGCAGACCAAAGTGTCTTCCCCGCTTAGTTTTGACTCCTCTTCAATATTTGGAGAGCTTCCCGTAGCCGAGTTTGATACTCCGTTATATGACAGCGTCTCCACAAGTAAGGACAATTATGTCACATTTGGATGCAATCCACCCAGTAAAACAATGCCATTCCAACAGCAGTATCCTCCATTTCTCCAAGAGAAGGACTGGAGTCTAATGGAGGAAGTGTCTCCAATTTTGTCGGAAGACATTGGTCAGTTTCATACCCTTTCGGTGGAAAAGCCATTAACTAAGAAATTCCCAGATGAGGGAGCCATAACAGCCAATCAAATGTCTTTGGCTTTGTCAGACAGGATTGGAGATTATAATGTAGTTTTAATGAATAATATAGCAGATGATGAACTGGAGATCAAGCGATTAGTTACGGAACTGGAAAGTCAGCTGCAAACCAGCAAATTAAATAATGAGACGTCCGATGTCCATCAGAAATCTGAGCAACACATCAGTACACAGCTGAGAAAAGCAACTGACCAATTTTCATCTATACATATGAATCAAGAGACAGAGAATGAAAAGGGTTTGTTCTTGACAGATGCTCTTGGGAACACAAACCTTCTTTCCACAAAAGTCTGTGGGAGCCAAAGTATTGTGAACGAGAAGCCTACAGGTCCTAACATAGATGGCAACTTGAACCACCGGGATACTTGGTCTGGCCCAGTGGAGTTTAATTCTTTAGAATCAAGCATGTGTACACCAGCTGCTGAAGATTCAATCTCTGTAGATCATTTCTGCTCCAAAGGGGCCTGCGATCAGTTCCCAGAAGCTCTGAAGGATGGTGAAACTTCCAAGGAAAGTGACTCCAGAGAGATGGAGAATGACCCTCCCCAGGTTATTCCTGATTCATACATGCCAGATAAATTAGAGGCTCCAATGTACACAGACCATATGATAAAAAGCCCTGCCATTGTTAATGATTCCATGTTCCCTAAAACTCTAGAGACAGCTGAACTAAATAAACACAATATTTTGCCGTCCCTGCCAAGTAAACATGGAGCTGATGGTTTTCCCGAGTCAGGGAAAAAGGATAAAAATTTTGATGACCCTCCGGAACTGGAATCTTTCAACAGCCACGTTCCAAATCTGAAATCTGAATTTGGATTTCAGGAAGATCGGGTCCCCACCTTGGATCTCGCTTTGTCTTCTCATGCCAAAAATGACATGGATTCAGAAGAAAGACCTTCAGACAAAGCTGAGTCATCCAAAGTGCTAAAAAGCACAGTGAACCTAAAAGGTCATGACAATGGAGCTGCATTATTTGAAGAAACTGAAGAAAGTAAGGATCCTACAGTCTACCAGACCCCAGGGTCCTGTGGCAAGGTTAGCAACCAGAAAGCATTATTATTCAATATACTGAATGTGTCCAAAGAGACAGACTGCGGTACAGAAAAAGTACTTGCCTCCCAAGAGACCGCAGCAAACCCATTACAGCAGCTCCAACTGTTCGTTGCCCGGACAGTCAAGAATAATGAAGAAGAGCTTACAATGCCTTGCTTCCCTGTACTGCTCTCTGCCAACCCCCACCCTTCAAATGCCAATGTCCAGTCTGAGCAGGAAGAGGAAGGCGTGGGCCGCTTGGTGGGTGAGAACTCAGCATGCTTTCACGCGTGTGCCGAAGGGAATGTGCCCATGGAAGGAGAAGCAGAAAGCCCAGCTACCGCCTCAGAAGCAGCTGGAGTTTTTCCAGAGGCAGGTGAACAGCTGGAATCTTTCAGCGAAACAGACACCTGTGCTGCAGAGCCATCCACATTTGCGAACCATGATCTGCCCAGTAATGTCACAGAGCTGCAGCACTTAGTAGATGAATGTTCAGAGATGAGTGACATTGATATCTGTGCAGATGGCATGCCACAAGAGCGTAATAACCTCTCACCGTGCAGCAGCGCAACGGTAACCCCATTGCTAGGGCAGGTAAAAAAAGCTGATCAGATTGTGAAGGAGCAGGACCAAGATAAAAACAAAGCAACCTTGGCATTTAAAAACCACAGACAATCCTATGTAAGCCATAGTTTGTTTGAGAAAGAAACGTTAGGCAATGCACTGACAGAGACACTAAAAGTAAGCGATGCTGAATGTAGTTCTTGGGCGGGTGAAGCTTGTCATGATGTGCAGTTGTCATGCACCTTAAAAACCAAACACATAGGATCAACCAATAGGCAGGTAGGACATGAGACACAGCCTCCTTGCAGTGTGTCTTTGGGTCTTGCTAGCTCTTTGAATCCTTCTGAAGATCTTCACCAGGAACATAATTTGTTGCATGAAACTAACATCTATTCAGTAAATGCTCAGATTCCTGAAGAAGGCGGTGGAAAGAAAAAGCAGGCCCTTGATGCTTGTCACTGTAATGAGGACTCTCTGACCAGTTTGTCTTTACAAACTAGCTTTTCTCACCACAAATATTTGCAGAACAGTAATAATGAAAATGTAGAGTTCTCTGACTTCAGTGTGCAGCCATCTGAAGAAGATAAACATGGTGCCCCTTTGCTTAGCACAGAGACTCAGTCAAGTTCATTTATTGTAAAAAGGTTCACCTCTGACTCTGCAAAAAATCTGATTTGCTGTCCCACCCAAAATCCTTTAGAGCGAGGAAAATGGAAAGACGCACATGTATTTCCACCCACTCTTCAGTGTTGCAACACCACTGCTCCCACACCATTGGATGCAATTGGAAGCATTCATCATTGTCTTGCTGAAGACATTCTAAATAATTTTGGACAGTCTGAAAAAGAAGGACTGGAAAGACCTCATGTTCTGCAGTGCCCTGGTGACCTGACAGTTTCTGCCTTGGAGAGGGAAAGCCCCCAGAAATTGCAGATGAATGACTGTGTTCTTTCCTATGTGCCACCTTTTGATCAAAAAGACATTGGTGACAGGCTTCCGGAAAGTACCTATGATGAGCAGTTATGCCCTCTTTATAAAGGAAATAAGACATGCACCATCACAGACATGATTATTACTTCTCCGTCAATGTCTCTGAAGGATGTCCATGCTTGTCAACCCACACCAGAAACCAAAGATTATTCAAAGCAACCCACAAATCTTTTGCCAGTTGGAGAAAGAGACATAGAGATAAATTTAAATCAAGAAAAGGAGCTTGAAAAGTGCCATTATAATGGAAATAAACACCAAAATGAGCCAGAGGCCTTGTGCAATAGCTTTGTCGTTCAACAGATCTCAACTGTTGTAAGCACTGCTTTTGAAAGGACAGCAGATTCTGGCCCTGTTGATCGAGAGGTCCACCAGTTTACAAAGGTGCCAGAGATGAGACCCAGTGACCCCTCCACAAGTGTGGATAATAGAGAAAATAATTTAAAAGAAGCCAAATCTGTAAGCCATGGGGCTGAGAGTAATGGGGGAACCAGCAGTTGTATGTTAAATAACATGGACCAAAAAGAGGAGAGCAGCATGTGTAAAAATTTCCCAAATGCATCCAGAAATGGGCATCCGAAAGAAAAGAAACAAAGTGGCCTCCAAGTCACTTGTGATATTTGTTCAGCATCTTTTAGATCCAAACCTGGACTGACCAGGCACAAAGCTGTAAAGCATCAGATGAAAAATGATAGCACATTGCTACCCTGCCAAACTTCAAAGTTCAGTTTGAATCTGCTGGAGGAAACATCTAAAACGTCCAAGAAGGTCTCTAGGAAAAGCATAAAGGCCACTGCCAAAGAGAAAGTACCTAACTCACAAATGCCAACCAGCACTGTTGGACCTGTCTCCAAGAAGACCTGTGCAGGTCAAGAGAAGGAGCCCAATGCACAAATGCAAGAAGTAGTTAGCAGAGTGCTCAGTGACCTCAGTGTCATATCACTTGAAATGTCCCATCAGCTTCATCACAAAGATATGCTGAGTAAAGAAACAAAGACAAAATCTCATAGCTCAGAGACAGGGGGATTGGATGAATCAGTGACAGAAGAATCCAATCCTAGAGAGCAACCAAGCAAAGGGGGAAAAGGCAGAAGAAGCCAAAGTAAAGATTCTGGGGGATTAAATAGAAATTTAGAGAAGAAACTAAGTAGAAAAGCAAGAAGAAGGAAAGTAAAGATGTTTCCCAATGAAAGTGAAGTCAACGGATCATCTGATCTCGACAAGAATGCTATTGATGGTCTTTCCCACATTGTTTCCGGTAGAATCAATTCTAGTCTGTCAAATGTGATTGAAGACTTGGCTGAGCCAGGCAGCTGCATCTCAGCAGAGGAACAAGAGCGGCCGTGCTCACCCCAACAGTCTCATGCAGCAAAACAGTCACCTTGCCTAGTTACACATTCAGATGAAGTGGGTGATTGGGCAGTCTCTTCCAAGGAGGCAGTCAGCCAGGAATCACTAGTGGTCCCAGTGGTCTGTCAAAAACAGATGGACATTCCAGGTGGAGGGGAAAAGGCACAGGCCAAAGAGAAATGGGCAAGTGGGCTTGTGAAGCAAGTGGAGAAGAGATTGAGCAAGGTGTGCAAGGAACAGTACGATGATAATGAGGGCACAAATGTGAAGGAACATGAGGCTGAAGAGAGTTCTTTGGAAGAGAGCAATCATGGGAACCAGAGAGGTGCCTTCAGGCATCCCTTGAGCCCTGCCAGACCAGACCTGCCTTTAGAAACCTGTGATTCTGAAACAGCCAACAAGGATCCCACTAAAGGCATGTTGGAAAATGCTTCTGAAGACAGCCCTTCTTCTGCAGAGTCAAAGCACTGGGGAAAGGGAGAGTTGCTACAGAGAAAAGAGTCCTGTGCTAGTGACGCAGCTGAGCCAGACCTGCAGAGCTTATTTGATGATGACACGACATTCTCACAGCTGTTTCCGCGGGACAGTCAGTTCACCCAGAGGAAGTGCACGCGTGTGTATGGGAAACGAACAAAGAAACCCAAACCGGTCACTGAGGCAAATGTCAGGCCGGTGGGTGCCATAGACCTCTTTCCCATGCGGCTGGCTTCTGACCTCAGTGAAACCAGCTCTTTTTGTGTCACCAGGGATGATCCTTGTGAATATGAAACCATCTCCATTGACGATGCCTTAATGCTAAACATGTGTCACAGCAGTAAGCCAAAGGGTTGTGATGCCATCTCTGACACTTCTAAAAAGATTGCACTGCCGCCAGATTATGAGACGACCAGCCAAGGGAAGGCGGTCATTGACCTGGAGGACGATAACATGTTAACCTTCCTATGTCAAAACAGCCAGATGGAAAACATTCCAAACTTGAACATTTGGGGAAGTCTTGAAAAAGAGGCAGAAAATGTTTCTGCTGATGAAATACTGTTCAAGCCCCCTACAGAACTTGAAAATGAACCTTCAATAGCAGAAACTAGTCCAGAACCCCCAGAGCTGGAAGAGGAACCCTTCAACAGCAAGGTAAATGAGGACCAAGGCTCCCCTGAGTTTCACACAATTGACATCGAGATGTTGAATGCAAAGTTCAAGATGCAGGACATGTGCTTCTTTGGCACTTGCAAAGATAACCCTGGCCATTTGGATGAAAGCATGATGAGTTTCAAGCAGAAGCCAAGTCAGCATAGCAAACACAGCAAAAATAAGCTAGAAGATGGGAAGGCGGGCAAAAATCGAAATGACATGACCATCAAGACCAAGGATAAGCAATACAAATGCAAAGTGTGTTTCCAGTGGTTTCTCACCTTAGGGGAACTGGACTTTCACAAACTCACTCATAACCCTTCTCCTCCACCCACCTGCTATATGTGTGTCCAGCGCAAATTCAGCTCAAGGGAGCAACTGAGGGACCATTTAAAAGAGAAGCATGCAAAAAACAAGGCTGGCCTGTGGGCCTGTGGGATGTGCCTGAAGGAGATTTCTGATGTCTGGATGTACAACGAGCATCTCAGAGAGCACGCCACTCAATTCGCTCGGAAGGGCCAGGCTCAGAAATCAGTGATGGGTCTGCCAACCTGCTTCAGTGAGGACAACGCTGCTGTCACTCACTTCCTGAACACCATCATGTATCGGAAACCCAGCAAGTCATCCAAGCAGGTGGATTCTTCCAGCAAACACCTTGCCAGCAAAGAGAACAAGAGCCTAAGAGAACCATCCCCTGACCAAGAGTCAAAGGTAACTAAAGATGCCTTGGAAAGCAGTGTCAAAATTAAACTACCTTCCTCCATCGCCAGCTCTTCCAAAGGGTCTGCCAGTCCATCTCCAGACAATATGCATAAAAGTGAAAGCACTCAAAAAGCTGTCCCCATGCATCCGGACTGCAAAGATCCTTCCAGGGATTGCCATCACTGTGGAAAACAGTTCCCAAAGCCCTTCAAGCTCCAGCGTCACTTAGTGGTGCACAGCTTACAGAAGATTTATTTGTGCCACAAGTGTCCGATGTTCTACCAAGAAACCAAAGAGCTTCGAAGCCACCTGAGCCAAGAGCATGGGATAGCGGAGGAGCCAGAGATCAAGCACACCACATTGTATGCATGTGAGCTCTGCGCGGACGTCATGCATGTCATCAAAAAGTCATTCATATGCAGCATGTGCAACTACACCTTCTCTAAGAAAGAACAGTACGACAGGCACATGGAAAAGCACCTGGTGGGAAGCAACAAGACTTTCAAATTCAGAGGAGTCATGAGGCCTGGCATCACCTCCAAAGATGACAATGAGAAAATCAAAGAGGAAAGCTATCCAAAGGAGGACATGCCACCACGCAAGAAAAGGAAGATCAGACATCTTAGCAGCGTGACTCCACACAACGCTTCTGTGCACTTTGACCATAGTAATGATCAACGACTAGCTGATGAGCCTTTACCACCTCATAGTGAATTCTTCCCTGAAACAGCTTGTGACCCTAGAGCAACTTTGCCCCCAAACTCTGTGAAGACAGAAGACCTCGTGGGTGACTTCTCAGACCTCCTGGCTGAAATGGAAAAATCTCAGTTCAATGCCCTCCGCCCACCCCCTTGCTTGTCTCCTTCTCTGCCCCAAGCTGCTATGAGTGATCCAGAGCTCAGTCATGTCACTGCGCTTTCCATTGAAGAACTAGACAAAGGAGACTTTGATGGGAAGCCTCTTCCTTTCCTGGACTCGTCTGAATTTAGTGTGGACCTTGCTCATTTAGCTTGTAACCAGCCAACAGAGGGAGAGGTGTCTCCACCTTCTCTCACTGAGAAACAAGGGCATGCGGATGGCCAAGAAGAACCAACCATGGGCAATCAAAGTGAACATGCGGTGGGGATATTGGACAATCCCATTTTGCAAGAAGAGCCTGTTGACGAGATCCCTTTCCTCAAGCTAGCTAAGAAAATCCCAGAACTTCCTGCATCAAAAATAGAGACTCCACAGGCCAAGGACAATCATAAAACATTGTGGAGCAACCTGAATGTAGATGATACAGCTCCTAGGGAAACTGCATCCAAGCCCAGTTTTTCAGAGGTTACTTCCCACCCTCTGCCTCTGAAGGACAAGACAGTGTCACCTGTTCTAAACAGGGCTGCCAAAGATTCAGCCTCTCTGAAGAAAACCACAGGCAGTGGCGAAGCTCCCTCTGCTGCAGCTGGTACTCTGGGCAGCACAGAAGAGATCCAGAAACCCTGCTCACTAAAAGAAAAAGCCATGCCTGAGACAGGTGTCTGTGTCAAAGACAGCAATAACAATGCCAGTATCAGAGAAATAGGATGCAATCAGAACAAACCCTTAAATCAACTCAAAACTGAGGGAGTGGCCAACCCTGTGAAATATGGCCACTTGGATCCAGGTAAATCCTTGGACAAGCAGGCTCTGAACGGGACTGGCAAGCTTCACCCAAAAAAGCGAAAAGAGCACAAGTCAACGAGTCACAAAGGCAACTCGGCCTCCAGGGAGAACATTGAAGGAGATGGGAAGAAGAAGAAAGCCCGAACACTGGTCCCTGGGAGGAGCAATGGGACTGGAGAGTTCAAAAGAACTGAATGGATTAACAACGAGGGTTCTGCCCTTTCCCCGGGGAGGAGGGAAACGCACTGCAACAAACTGATCCCCAAGCCCAGAATGACAGGAGTTGGAAACCATCTGAAAAAGATGGCTCTGGACACTTACAATCAGAAAAAGGCGACTAGCCACCATTCCAATGGAGACCTGAAACGCAAGAAGGACATCCTGGGGAAAACCTTCCATCATCTCGTAGCCAAAGGCACAGCCCCGTCCCTACACAGCTCTTTAAACAGGAACAGAACTGTCCAAGGTGCTAAACCTGCTGACTCTCACAATTACAGGACAGCTGAATCCCAGAACAATCTCCTAAGCCAACTGTTTGGGCAGAAATTAACGAGCTTTAAAATTCCTTTAAGAAGAGATACTTCAGAGTAATTTATGAAAGTGACTTATGGTGATCCTCAGCTGCTTTCATGGGGTTTGCAAGGGAAAAATTATCAAAGCATTAAATTCGTTTGTGTAGCGTGATTTTTCTGTCTAGTTTAAATGAACTTGCACTGCAGCCTCTGTGAAATAGTTTGCTTTGTGTCTACTAATCTACTTTAATTCACCTGATTTATCATGCAAATGCTGGAACTTTGATGTTGCTGATGATTTTCATGAACTGAAATTGTAATCGCTTTGGGCAGACTGAATCGTCAAGAGCAATTGCTTTATTGAAGAAGTGCTGAGGTTATAAGGATACTTGCAAATCTCAGACCCTTTTGAGACTGCTTCTGTGTTATCTTTGTACAAAGTACTTGAAGAGATGAACTTCATTCCATAGACGTCTTATTCATAAGGTGCAGTACACTGTAGAAAGCAATTTTTTAAAGATTTTGCACAAATAATCCTGTACAATTCATTAAATTGGGAACTGGCCTATGACATGATACAATTAAAAAAAATTAAATTAAGAATCAAGTGCCACATATTTTGACAGCCATTCCTATGAATTTGTTTCTACATTGCCAAGAAAATAATGAACTCACTGCATGCTGCGTGGGCCTATTATAGCATTTCAAATATTGATGCCATTATTTGACCACTGTAGATTATGTAAATACATGAAAAATGAGAATAATGCTAGCGAACTGCACCTTGATATTTGTGAGAAACTTTTTTTTTTTTTCACGGATAAAACTGTGCCAACACACCATACCAGAATAGTACTGTCCAAGTGACCATAATGGTATAACTTCTAAACTATCTTACTGTATTGACTTAGTAGCTATATAGGTATCAGCTTTTTACTATGCAGTTACTGGTGCTATTTTTATTTTGTAATGTGAATACAGACTTCCTTGATTTAAAAATAAAAGGGAAGAGTTAGGAAGTAGCAGTGACCTGTAAAAGAAATCAAAGCAGGAAAATAAAACTTTTAAAACATCCTGTATGCTGGTACTCCATAGTGTTAAAAAAGGTTATGTCATGTTATCAAGCAGGTATACAACTGAACTTTAAATCAGAAAGAAATCTCAGGTGCAAATGAGGACATGGAAGATACTTAAATACTATTAAAATACTCCCAAGTCAAGGAGGTGAAGTTATGCACTGATGTGATATGAACAAACAGAGTACTTTGCGTCTGTCCTGCAAAAAAAAAAAAATTTAGTTTTAAAAGGAAAAAGAAGAGGCTTTATCCTGTTAATATGTATCTTTACAGTCCTTTGTATTGTATAAAAAACTATTGTAGGTAATTTACCTTGGGTGCAATGTGTTATGTCAAAAGTTTTTATTTTGATATTGTGTCAGAGAGCAAAGAAAAAGCAGGAAATGCCTTTTTATTATGTCGTATGTGTGCTATTAAAGTGCCTCTTTAATATTGTTAAATAAAGTATGAGATGAAAATATGGGGTGGTACTGTAAAATCATACCTAATTAATCTTTTCAAATATATTCCAATATTTTCACAGAAAACTCCCAGACTCTGTGGAATTTGTCAGCTGTTTTTTCTTTCTTCAGTCTCTCCCATGCTGCGTACACATACCCAGGCCCCAATTTTGCTGGAACTTGGAGGTTAGGTGACTTCTACCCACCTAAGGCACAGGGCCGGATTAACTTTTTGTGGGCCTGGCGTCAAACACGTTGGTGGGCCCTCACGGGGGCAGTGGGGCCTGGCGCAGGCGGGCGGGGGGGCGGTACCAGTCCCTGGAGCGAGGGGCCAGCAGGGGGATCAGTGGGGCATTGTACGGAGGGGGGCAGCTCCGCTCCGCCCCGCCCAGCGTGAGGGCACTGTTTACAAACCGGCAGCTGCCAGACGCGCAGTGGCCCGCCCGGCCCTGCGCTGCCAGCGCATACCCCTTCCCCTCAGGAACGAGCCTGTGTTGCATGCCCACACACAGAGACTCCCCACAGACCCCTAGGCCCAGAGCTCCCCCACCCCCCGACACCGCTCACAGACCCCTTTTCCAGCTCCCCCCGGACCCTCTATGCCCAGCCCCCCCCAACCACACCCCCCCACACACAGGCCCCACCCCACAACTGCATAGCACCCTACACACCACCCCCATGCCCTGCACCCCCCACAGACACCCCATTACCCAGCGTCCCAACACACACAGACCCCCCGCCCTCCACAGTTCAGCACCCCCCAGACACCCTTATGCCCAGCATCCCAAAATACACAAACCTCCCCCCTTAGTGCCCCCCCACAGAGACCCACGGCCCCTTGCCCTGCCCCATGCCCGCACTCACCGGCCCTGCTGGGAGGTAACCGTATCCTCCGGGCTGAGCCAGCAGCACGGCCGGGGCCAGTCCCAGGGCAAGGCTCCCTCGGGCCCCTCACCAAGCCCCACAGGGAGCAGGCGGCAGAGCCCGCGTGGCGCCGAGTGCGGGCCTGGCGCCGTTGGCAACCTGTAAATGCGCAAGGACTTAGCTGGGCCCCGTGCCCATGGTCTCTGTCCTCACAGCAGCCTTTTGTGGGAGGTAGTGTCGTTGTCCCCATTTAACAGACGGGGCACTGAGGCATGGCACGGGGAGTGACGTGCCCAAGGACACAAGGCATTCAATGGCGCCGCATGGCATTGAGCGTGGGGCTCTCCCTGGCCCTAACCACTCGGCCGTCATGCCCGCGTGTCGTCGGCCGGGCGTTTTTAAAGCACGCTCTTCTCACCTATTCTGCTTTTCGTCCCTGCATCTCGGCGTGCTGTCCCCAGACAGGGTAAGTGTCGGTTATTCTCGTGCGGCCCATAAGGAAACAGAGGGGCCGTGACTGACACAAGGCCATACACGGTAGGGCAGTGCCGCAGCGGGGATGGGTGGCTTAGCGCACTAGCCACTGGGCTGTGCTGCCTGGGCTGCAACGGCACCATCACCATCAGGCATCAGATGTACTGGGAAGCGGGCCGTGAGAACTCTTGCAAAATGTATGTGGGGGGGGGAGGCCATCCCACAGACCCACCCTTCTGGCTGGTGAGGAGGGGACCGTCGCAGCACGTGATGGCTGATTGGCTGGAGATTTTTGGGGCCCGGTTGAGGAGCTATAAAATTTGCCTCAGCCGTGACACAGCATTGCTGGGGAGCGTGAATCGGCCCTGAGGCCTGCTCTGGCTGTGTGCTATACGCCGGGAGAGAAGCTGAGGGCAGGGAGAGGTGAGTGCTCGGGTTCAAAGCTGGAGGTCAGGTGGGAAGCTTGCCTTAGACAGAAGCCTGCTCCAGTGAGGGAACCTTGGGGTTTAATTAAAGCAAAGCCTTGCTCTAGCCCAGAATGATTCAGTCCCACCGGAAAAGCTTGGTTTGAGGGAGAGCCTGCTACTAGCCTGACGCGGTTTCCTTTAGTTGGACAAAAGCTTGTTCTAGTTCTGGGAGCTTTGCTTTAGCTGACGAGTGTTACCTAAATTATGGCAGTGTTTACGGGACCTAAAATTAAAACAAAGGCTAGCTTTCCTATGTTTCAATGCTCCTGCATCTTTTGTTCTGCCGCCTTCACCACCATGGTTCCTGAGTCTACAGCCCACAGTTTACATGCAATAAATCACCGTGTGACATGGCTCCACGGCTCTATACAGGTTTATATACCCCTGTCCATGTCCATGGTCCAGAAAGGCTCAACTGGGACTGTGGTGTAGCGTCCGTAGGAACCACTACACCAGAGCTGGTCAATGGTTCATTTAGTTTGATATCTTATTTCCAGCAATGGCAGCTGCTTCAGGAAAACTACCCCATAATGCACCTGTGTCTGAAATATCAGAGGGGGCACAAGGGGATTTCTGCCTGACCCACAGCTTATGCCCTGAAATATGAGGATTTTGCTCACCCTTATTGCTGTCATAGCTGGCCAAACTGGTTTCAATCGAATAAGTGAGGACAGTTAACTTTTTTCTCATTATGTTTCACTTTCATGCACTACTGCACTTTTAGTTGAATCAAGAAACTGTGATAAAGTCAGGCCTGGTGGCTATAAAAGGGTGTGCCAGGGCCAGTATGAGGGCCTGAAATTGTTAAAAACCCTCTGCTCTGCAGGCAGAAGAGAAAGCAGAGCAGGGCAATTAAAGGCATCTGGATGCAATGAAGGGCCAGGCCAGGGGTATTTAAACCCTGCCTTCTCTAAAGAAGGGGGAGAGAACAAATGCAGGGGAAGCTGCCAGAAGGCTCGTAACAGATGTAGCTGAAGGTTTCCTTCCATGCCTGAAGACGAGGTAATTGGGAGTGCCCGGGCCACAAACAGGAGGTAAAGTGTGAGACCCACCAGGGGGAAGCTGGCAGTTTGCCACAGAACTTAAACGCAGCAAGAAGAGAATACGTTTCCCCAGGTTACCCAGCTGCACTGGTGGGAGATGGCACCTGGAATCTTGTAAGACAGTATGATCATCCCAGACCCAGTAAGCTAGACTAAGCAGCAGCTAAGTTATTGCTTGCTTATCGCAAACTAAAAGGACCCTTCTGAGGTTCACCCTTCGCTAGTAGTTACATCTTAGCTGGTGTCATTGCACTGGTTGTAGATATATACCTGTCTTTTTATTTATTTTTTTAAACCTATCCAAGCTCATTTTCCTCTGTAGTATCCTGCAGCAGTGAATTCCACTGATTAGTTATATATTAGGCAACAAAGGGTTTCTTTTTACCAATGTTATAGTTGTTGTTTTTTTATTTCAAATGCTATCCTGTTCTCATATTACATGCATGGAAATACCTTATTTTTCAGGACTGGTGACCAATGACCTCAAATCTGTATCTCAGTAAAAAGGAACAAAGAACACCAGAAGTATAAAATTGGCTGCACACCAGCTCTGGCCATTGAAAAATCATCATACAAATCCACTGGATAGGAGAACACCACAACAGTGTCAGGACGATGGAATTTAGGGAACAGGAACCCAATCCCCTTCAGGGAAGCTGGGATTTCAGCATCTCCCATCCTCCCCAACCGCAATTTTTATTAGGCTGGGGAGACATCACACAAGGACACCATGAAATAGGACTAGACTGTCAGCGATGAAATGATGCAACAAAGCTGGCTCAGCTGTGAACATTTCCAAACCTTCTAAGTTTTCAGCGGGTCTAGGTGGGCAAACCTCCCAGGACCAAGAATATAATTCTGTAGAATATAATAGTCCCCATCTTGCCACAGCCCAGGCCTCTATGCCAGATGTGAAGATCACCATGGTTCTCTGATGAACTATATCAGAGGCCTAGAGACCATTGGTACAAAATCCACTCCAAATCTACTTCCCAACAGTGCAAAACCCTTTT
The DNA here is from genome assembly GCA_007922155.1 of Mesoclemmys tuberculata. Lineage (NCBI taxonomy): Eukaryota > Metazoa > Chordata > Testudines > Chelidae > Mesoclemmys > Mesoclemmys tuberculata. The sequence continues at coordinate 2,251,074 of ML675639.1, forward strand.
ACAGGACTATGCCATTGCAATAGCACAAGCAAAGAGACCTTCCACTCACAGCTGCAAAATCATGACCAGCAGAGCTGAGGGACATCATGAAGGAATGCATCACTAGCCTAGGGGGGGCTGGGTTGTTCATCATGTGGAGTCTTTAAATCGGGCCTGGATGCCTTGCTCAAAGCTAGTTCAACCACAAGCGACTGGCCTGAAATTTCATGGGCCCACATGATGGAGGCAACCACGAGTATCCTAGTGGTCCCTTCTGATGCTATGAAGCTGTGAACAGAGCCTGCATAATGCAGATGCCAGGCCCACGCACTGTTTGCTGTGCGGAGGTCTCATCCTACCTGTTGGCAAAGATCAGCTCAAGGAACTCGCCGAGGGAGGCAGTGAACTTGCACCCAGGCCAGAGGCGCAAACCACCCCCTCCAGCCGTGGCTCAGCCTGATCACCCAAATGAAGAGCTAGCAGCCCTGAGAGATAGTAGAGCTGCGGCAAAGCCACATCCCGACTAGCTGTGACAGCAAGCAAACAACTGTCTGTTTGCCCCTAACAGCAAGGATCAGTCTCCTTCTGAGCAGTAACCCTGCTTGGAAAACACCTGATCGTCTAAAGGCAACACTAGGTGCAGAGAAACCTCGCCCATTATCAGAGCTCCAAGTCCAAGGCGAAATCATTGAGAAAGCTGTGACTACCAAGGTCACAACCACGGGTGCCATCTGCCAACATCCTGGATGTCTCACTGTCAGGCTTCAGACCAGGTTAGTCTCTGTGGTTCCAAGACAACCTCCTCATGGATGGCAGCCACAGCTCAGCACTCCTACTACTTGACTTCCAACCACAACATGGTGCTTCCCAGTTTGTGATGTAGCTGGAATAGACATCAGAGTACTACAATGGCCTGGGTCAGTCCTCTGTAGCATGGCCCAGAGCGTGGTGGGCAACTGCTCTTCACCCCCAAAGTCCCTCACTTGCAGAGCGCAACAGAGATCTGTGCAATCACCCATCTGCTTCAATAGCCACGGGGCATCTTGCTACTTCTCCATGGACTCTTCTGCCACCAGCGCTCCTCACCCAGATGTGTCGCGCTTCTTCCACGGATGTAACTGGCACCATCACAAGGAAGTCGCACTGCCCGAGAGACCTGGCTGAAGAACAGCTGGCTTAATGGCGACTCAGGGAAGACCAAAGTAATGGGAAACTTTGTGCAGTGGGAAATTTGAAAGCAGGGGCTGGGTCATTGTCTCCCTCTTCCCTTGAGGATGTTGCTCCCCCTTTGTCTAAGTGGTGCAAAGCCCCAGTGTCCTGCTTGCCTCAGCACTTAGCCTAGCTGGGTAAATATCATTAGTGATTAAAAAAAGAGAGAGAAATACCTTCGTCCACCTCCAGCTGGTTAGGAAACCTCTGCCCTTCCTCCTGGAGGAGGATTTGGCCACAGCGACCCAGGCATTCATCACCTCTGGACCAGGTTAGCGTAGCTCACTGGCACTGGGGATGAAGGGTGCAGCAAAGCAGAGGCTCCTGCTTGCACAGAATGTGGTTGCTCTGCGAGGACATCACCCCTGCACTCTGATGCTCGCTGGCACCCAGTCCCCTTCCACGGCCCAACCAGCCTCATTGTCAAAGTCTGGAGCAGATCAGGCCTCGGCTATGGCAGTGCTCACGTCACCAGCCATGAGCCTGCAGGACAAGCCTGCAGCTCCCCAAGCTTGGGGGTAAGTGTGCGAGACAAATCATTGGCGGGCGACAAGGCTCTCGCTCTGGAGTGAGCTCCCAGCAGGATGCCAGGCCAATCCACAGTCTGAGCCTTCTTACTGGGAAAGCACTTCCACTGCAGCCAGATTAATAAGAGAGGGAAAGACAAGACAAAGATGTGCCTGTCCTAGACAGAGCCTGTGCTACCAGGAGGGGGGGGGAGGAAAGCAGATGCTTCCTTAAATCCACTAGGGACCTCATGTAGCAGCCTTAATCTGCCTGGTAATGAATCCTATAGAAAATCCTACCGTGCCTATAGATTGTATCGAGACGACTCAGCAGAGCTTTGGTGGTGAACCCAGGGCTGGAATAGCACAGGGGCTGCTGGTCAAGACTGAGGGACATCTGCAGAGTTGCGAGAGGAGAAGCCCGGGTCTAGAATAACAGCAGAGGCTCTAGGTCAGGACTGAGGTGAACTGGCAGTGCTGGGTGGGTGACCCCAGGCCTGCAGTAGCAAACCATAGAGGGGAGATGAGGTTATGGGCCATGGTTGGACCGGAATAGCAGGGGGGCTGCTGCAGGTCAGAAGAGCCCAGCTCACACAACAAGTCAGTGGAAGAGCAAGGAGAGTGGCCCATTTCTCCTGACCCCCGCTGTCTTGCTCTAACCATTGCACATGCCTCTCCTGATATTGCAGAGCCAAGCGCCTGGAACATTCAGCCCTTTGACACCTGCAGCCCTAGGGCACAGGCTGAAAGTGGCGTTCAAGGACATGCCGTCACGCTGACGTTCCGACCACAAGGAGCTATGACTGGGAGCTGCCCAAGTAACATGAGGTATGGTAGCTGCCAGACAGACTGTTCCTATCAGTTAATGTTCCATCTGATCCCCAGTGCAATTGGGTGTCTCCAGCATTTTTCCTAAACTCTGAGACGCCGTCTCCAGAAACACTGGTTCCTGAGAAGACTGGAACTGTTCATGTAGGCTTGTTCCTCAAAGCCTAAAGAGTAGGGCTCAGAATGTTTGAAGTCTGAACTTTTCAAAGCTGCCCACTGGATTTAGATGCACAGTTCCCATTGAAATTGATAATGCAATGAAGAATTGCAGCTGTTGTGGTACACAGTCAGACCAGTGAATGATCACATCCCACCAGGGACAGCCAGGGTGCAGGCGACACTCAGAGCAACCAGCTACTGCCATGATGGTTTGCACAAGGAGGGGTAGGGAGAAGAAAAGGGGCTGAGATAATATACTGCTTCAAAGATGGGCGGGAAAAAATAGATATGGAACTAAACCAGATTTCTGACGCGGGGCTTCGTATCTGTGTCAAGGCCAAATCAAATAGGTGAACGCCGCAAATGCTTGGGGTCTCAATCCATTCAGAAGGGCTCATGTGTGATATCATATCAGATATGTAAGCTACATATGTGTGTGGAATGATCATAATGTGATCGCACATATTTATAGAGATTAATACAAGTCCAATACATAACAAGTGTTACTTAGATGGCATTTAGAGAGAGATTGTCTATATAGCTACTTATTGACAATAGGTTTTTGGAGCACTGGGCTATACCACCACCAGGTTCAGGAGTGTTGGCCCGTATCTGAGCCACGGGTCCTTATGCTATCATCAAGCGGGGAAATCTTGGCCTGCACTTTTGTTGCAAGTTGGACAGCAGAAGCCTTTGAGCTCTGTCAGTAGGACGTGCCGGGGAGTCTGGTGCTATTTCAGCACACTCTCACTAACGACTGGGACGCTCGCTGCAAATGAATGAATTTGGCAGCTGAGTGAGCAGGCCAACAGGAACAATATGACAAACCAATGCTTTCTTTGTTTTCCTTTGGACAAGTGGACTTTAGTTTGAATGACTGAAGCTGATACTTCACTGGTCATCCTGGGATATGGAAATCTACTGAAACCACTAGCTGCTAGGGAGAAGATGGCTTCTCTAACCCTGGATCTTTTAAACACTAGACTGGCTGCCTTTCTGGAAGATACTCGTCAGTCAAACTCAATGCCGGGGCAGCAGGATGAAATTCTCTGACCGCCTGTATAACAGAAGCCAGACTAAAGAATCCCACTAAATGATTTGGCCTTAAAATCTGTGCACCATTTGCTTAACAGATTTTTTTGCATGGTTTTTGAGGTTGAGTGATATGCACATCAACAAGATTCTGCTACATTTCAAAATTTGGAAGGTAATGAAGTGGAGTTATGTTGATCTCTTCTCCATGAGAGAGCAGGATGCACCTGGCACAGTTTGGTCAGTATCCGTGTGTCCTCAAAGTGACCTCTGCCTGGACAGCACTGAGGTCTGAAGGTAGGAGGCTGACACAAAGCGTGAGCATATTATATTCTTTAATTACTGTTGCAATCATAACATTTAAATGCTGTCAGTGAGAGAGAGCTCATAACCGAAGGCTAGCATCCCTGCCACTTGGGGCTTGTAACTAAAACTGCAGGATTAATTTGATTAATTGATAGAATTATTTTCCAAACTACTCTTTTGTTTATGAAGGCTTAAAAAGCTTGCCGGCTGCACCCTCCTGGTGTGTTGCAGAGTGGAGATAAAGCCAGCTGAAAATAATTAGTATGGCTTAATTTAAGGGGAAAATAATCTCTGAAGAATTTTGCAGAAAATTTAGAGCAGCATGTTTTAGTTGGTTTGGCAGGAAATATTATAGAGTTGGAAATGAGACTGTTATGCTTTGTCTCAACTATATTTCACCAGGGCTACAAACCCACCAGAGAGAGGAATATTTCATTCCTGTTTGCTCTTGCCTCTTTCTTCCTCCTCCAGATTCATAATGGCAGTGCCTCAAAACCAGTTCCGTGGAAAGCAACAGGTTTAGCTGCAGGGTACAAAAGTGTCAGGGTTTTATGATGTTGATCAGTAGTTCTTTGTGTCTCCAAGGGGACATTTTCTTCAGGCTCTCAAAAGCCTCCCTGACTTATGCTAGGTGAAATCAGTGGAGCAACTTGCGGAGGGAGGCATTAATCAACATCAGTAAGGGCTGCAGAATCTGATTCTGCACGCAGCTAGCCTAAATGACCCAGGAGACCTTGTTACTGTTACTTTTGTCCTTCCTTCCATAGTCTGCCCTACCTCAAATCTTTGGGGGAGGGCAGGAGTTCTTCCTTCCTGGATCTCTTAGGACTGTGGCTCTTCAAACCATCCCTCTTCTTCCCGTTGGCCCTGCCCCCGATGATGATGTAGGCATCTTGCTGGGCAGGAAATCTACCTGCAACCAGAAGGGAAAAGGACAGGATGAGTTAGGGTCTTCTAAGTGCCCACAAATCACCTTTTTTAAAATGAGACCAAGGTTGGCCTCTCTCACCCAGGTGAGGAGAGAGCTGGCTGGGCGCCATCTGTACTTGCTCATTCTGGCCTTAAACAACGCCTCCCCTCCCCAACGGAGTGGGAATGATTCGGCACATTAGATCAGCTCAGCGGCAAGTCAGCAACAGTCTCACCTACGTGGTCCCACACTCACTGGCACTCTCAAAAGCACATCAGTGCATCAGCAAGATGCTGCAGAAAGGGGCTGATGTGCACCCCAGGCAGTTCTTGTTCCTGTTTAACAATGCTCTTTGGCTTGAAGCATTTGCTACAGGGGAGCCCACTTCCCAGGACAAAATAATTACAAGGGCCCCTAGGAAGTCAGTTAAGGCCAACTGGTACTTAGCTGATTTCAGTGGAATTGCATGCATCTTAAATACTGTCACTGGCCCCCATTCTACCCAGGCAGAGGGATCTGTCTATGCAGATCCTCTGCGTGGGGAGGGCAGGGATGAGACGTGTGGCACGACCCTTCAGTGACTGGCCCACAGCAAGGGTGAGTGACCGAGGCCCTGGTTTTTTTTTTTTTTTTTTTAAGGCATTGAGGGGTTCTTGTAATCAGTGTTGCAATGCCTAATGAATTTAGGAGCCAACGTTTCATTGACTGGGTAGGATCGAATCACTTCTGGAAATGAAATTTAGGCTCCTGAATCACTTAGGCATTGCGACACTGACTGCAGCAACACTGAAACACTTAAAAAAAAAAAACCTGGCCCCTGGGAATGGAGAGCTCCCTCAGTTCACGAGGCAGGTGCCGCCAGGGTTTTGGAGCTGAAGACCCAGCTTTCTAGTCTTATCCTCTCAGTGTCTGTGTGTGTGAAACTGATCTGTTATCCACAGCACATGATTTCATTGCAGTGTGTAACTCAGAGCAAAACTCTACCAGTGTGCCTAGATCTGGACCACTAGTAACTTCCATTCAGGGTAGCATGACCGCTTCCATGCCCCAGGGACAGCAAACCTCTGATGCTAGCATAGGCTTTGGTTCTGCGACTTAGCTTTTGGGCAACAGACAAGGAAATATTTACAGGTGGGGAGATACTTAATTTCCTACTTTTCCTTTTGCAGGGAAATGTGTCCTTTTTTCTTTTTGTTTCCTCTGATCCTTGCAACCTGAACGTCCCTCACATTTCAGTGCTTGGGGCAGAAAATGGTTTGTGCATAACAAGAAGCAGGGCAGGACCCCTGCTGGAGCAGCTGATCTTCCCCGATCAGCGTGCTTGCCTGGGAAAAAGAAAACCCCCTGTCGATCAGTGAGACTCAGCTCCGTAAAGCCCTTGAGTTTGCAGAGACCTGCATTATCACTGAGCGTCTCTGGCGCGTTTGACACTTAGAAGATTGCAGGCCTCCACCAACGTAATTCCAATGAGAGAGAAAAAGCTGGTTTGCTTTTTGCAGCGGAAGATTAACTCTAGCTGCACAGCGGATTCCTGGGGAGAAGAGAAACTTGTGTCGGAGAGGCAGGGAGAGAGGCTGTGTGGGGGAAGAGTCACGATAATGGAACTGAGAGGTCAGATGAGGTTCAGAGCTGAGCAGACACAGGAGACACTGAACCAAAATTATCTATTGCTAAGGGCAGTGGGGCAGATCCTCAGCTGGTGTCAACTGATGAAGTTCCATTGACTCCAGAGGAGACCTACCAACTTACACTAGCTGGGGATCCAGCCCATTCACTGCAATGGGTCTGGGCCAATTCACACCCACTGGGGATTTGCCCCCAACGCCACTGCAGCCCTCCCTGATTTACACCAGTGGAGCATCCAGTCCAGGAGTTTGCATGCTGTATTGTTTTGGAATGTGGGTTCAAAAGCATCAGTACTGCGGGGGAAGGAGCAATGTCACGCTGGCCTCTGTCCACGCTGTGGATTACGAATTTGCACTTGAAGACTTTCCTTGCCACTTTCCTGTCCGCAGTGCTAGGCGGGGATGCCTCCCACATCAGGCCCTATGGGGCCCAGGGATAAATGTCGATTCTCTGAAAACTGACTCTGTCTCCAGAGAAGCCCTGTACCTCCACTTTGCCACACCCACTTCTCAGCCCCTCTGCCTCCAAAGGAGCCAGGCAGCCATGATCTCCCCTAAATGCCAGTGTTTCTCAAACCCTCTGCTGGGAGGATTGAAATGCACGGGGGTGGGGATCTTGCATCAGTTAATGCTGCCCCAGTCCCTGTGCTCACTTGTGTTTGGATTTCCTATGGCACTGGCAAGGACACATGGCTCTCGATAATGTCTGAGCCCCAAACCTCAGCTTCTCCTTCACAGAACCTGATTGCTGCAGGGCATGCACAGAGGCAGAGGATGGCATGTAGCCAGCCTTGCCAGTGCCCCTTGGCTGGGATCCATCTCTCTTGCACGGTATTTGAACCCATCTCTCCTTTTTCTTTTTAGAAAACAAAGGGAAATGAGTGCTGTAGAATGCTATGCTCATTGTATCAAGAACTCAGGAAAGAATCTGGCGAAGTTTGACACTTGAGCAAAGTATGCACAGCAAATAATGTAATCCACCTACATTGCCCACTTTTCTGTCCACAGCCAGGCTGGGATTTTTACCGGGGGGTGGTTGTTGTTCATGACCACTGTGTGAAATCTTTGGCCCGAGCGAACGTTGGCCTCCGTGAAATGGCCACTGTTCATTCACACTGTGCAATTGGTCCCCCCAAGTCACGTGACATTGTGTAGCTGTTGCGTGATTCATTTGACCTAAGCTCTGGGAACAAAAATGAACAGGAAGGTCCCCTTTCCTATTCACGTGTTGTCGGTGAACATTCAGAGGGGCCATTAGAGCCACTGTGCGAAGAGCAAAAAAAAAAAAAAAGATTTCAAAATGGGTGCCTAATGTTCACGCTCCTTTTCCTTTCCACAGCTGTTCTCATGCATGATGCCTTGCTCAGGTTAGCCAAATGTTATGCAAATACATGAATAAAAGGTCTCGTGGATCAACCCAAGCAAGCTGTGAGAATGTCCAGTAGGGTATTTTTTTGGTCTATGGGAGCAGCTCTGCTCCCTTGCCAATCCACTCCTGATCAAAGCAGCTGTTTGCTCCCAAAAGTGCAGACAGAATTCAGCTGGCCTGGTTTCTAATCAGCACCCCTAACTTTACGCACTTTACTGACAAAGCCAAGCTGAGCTAGCCATCTCTAGTCGCATCGCCTCCTTTACGTGTGGCCTAAGCGATGTGATGAGCACCCATAACTCCCAATGGAATCAATAGAAATCATAAACCCTCAGCACATTGAAATATCATGCCAAGAGAGACTTAGTGCCTGGACTTGAATATCATCACTTAACTCTCAGAATGCTTCAGTGTGACTCTATGATCACAGGAATAAATCCCCTCCAAGACAAAGAAGTCCTGCAGCAGCACATTCCATACATCTCCAGGCTATGGAGCTAAATGTCAGTAACAGCAAACTGCACCCACACACGCACTCTCCACTCCCCCCTCCACACACGTGCACACACACACACTCTCTCTCTCTCTCTCAGGCCAGAAGGCACCACTGTGATCATCTCATATGACCTCTTGTCTAACACAGGCCGTGAACTTCCCGAAAAGAATTCCTAAAGCAGAGCTTTTAGAAAAACATCCCATCTTGGTTTAAAAAGTGTCAGTGATGGAGAATCCACCGTGACCCTTGGGAAATTGTTCCAGTGATTAATTACTCTCCTACTCATAGGGGAAGACATCTCACCTCATTGTAGCTAATGCGTCTTCATTTAACATCCAGGGAGACCTCACTGAGGTTGCATCAGGCAAGGAGAATGTTGTTTTCAAGGATTGCGAGAGAGAGAGAGGGGTGGAGAGGGGCAGAATATGAGGAAGAGAGAGATTTGTTTTTGGTGATCATAGTATTTAGAAGCCAAGGGACAATCTGCTGTAGGACAGAAATGTCTGCAAATCCCTTCAGGAATCATTTAGCAGAAGGCAGCTCTCAGGGAGTATCGTTGCTGCACATTGGTGCTATAAAGCATTGCAGAAAGAAATAGCGAGATAAAGGAAAAACCATGAATGCTGTGTCTGTCTGTTCCCCCTCCCCCTGGGTATGTGTGGTTGTATCCTATCCTCGGTGAGATCACCTCAGGCGGTGACCTCAGCAGATCACACATCAGGTCTAGTCAGGTCAGTAGCTGGATTGGAGACAACAAAGGAAACCTAGGTGTTGCAGGAAGTGGTGTCACTTTTACCTCTGAGTCAATACAGAACGCATGTCTGCGCTGTTGGACGCACCAGCTTTTGCAGATGGCAATAACTTGAGACCCTTTAATGTGGGCATTAAAGAACGCAGGGCACTTTTTTCCAAGGGGAGGGATGTTACCCCCATTTCCTGGTCAAATTCCAGTGATGTAACAGTCTGCCAACTGAGACGTCAGTGTTGTTTATTCCAGATTTAGGCTGGGGTAATTGAAATCAGAACCTAGCTTTCCATATAGAAGAGTTGAAAAGCCACGTTTATTCAATGTAAATATTTTTAAAATATTCCCTGGGGCTAGCAGGCTGGTATGATGTAGGATTTGCCCACGCACAGGGTTTTGGAATGATTTAGTTGAAACAGCGCTATCCTCCAGGGCGGGCTCAGTTACATTGGTCCAAAGTTGTGTTATGGGTTAGCTTACTTCATTAAATTTACCCTAGGAAAGTATCTGCTGTTACTGCTCTTTCAATACAGGCTAGAGTCAAACTTCACTGTTGGTTTTTGGTTTTTACCTGAAATCTTTCTGGTTTCTTACTATCATAGAATAATGTCTAAGAATCCACAGCCCGCAGCAGATGTCTGTAAATAGAGTATGTTAAAAAGCCAGAGAGAGGGATTGGATGTCTTTTTTCCTAGGAAGACTTTGCTTATGATAAACAAAAATGTTGCGGCAGAGGCTAGAGGCACTGATCAGGATTGGGCATCTTTTTGCTGGGCACTATATAAACATATAGGATGACATGGCTCAGCTCCAAGGAGTCTACCATATTTTGTCTCTGCAGCATCCCATTCTCAGGTGCCAGCCACGCCGTGTTTTTCTTTGGGCTGCGTTTGACCCTTGGAGAGGCGTAAATGGAATGGATTGGTGCTCAGGTTAGACAAGGCATTTGAGGCAAATTAGGATTAAATCATTCTAAAAGCCTCTGAACTAGACCCAGTTAAAGGTCTGGCAGTGAATTGTCCGGCCTTTATAAACAAACCAAGGCTGTTGAATGAATCTCACTCAACCGTCAAAAGTCGCCTGACCAGCAGGTGGCAGCATTTTCTGCATCACTCTTTGGCCATTGAGCTTTTTCGCCTGTTCTGGAGAGAGAGAGAGTTGTTCTGAAGAGATAGCCAGAGAGAGAGAGTTGACTCTGTACAGCAAGCCAAGTTTAAAATACATGGTCTACAACTTTGGGGCTAATGGGCAGCAGGAGGGGGAGACTGTTATAGCAACCTCACCGCATATTCAGCGAGATGGGTGAGGCCTTCCAGCTGCACGCAGCTGGAGCCAGTGTGTTATGGCCCATCTGGGTGCCTCTCTTAAATGTCCAACCAAAACCACAGCGGGTTGGAGTTCCAAAATACTTCCAGGGCTCTCTGCTTGGCAGTCCATGTCACTCCCCCTCGCACCCCATTGAATATGCCTGAGACACCACCTCCACTAGCCTTTCCATTTACATTCCTCCACCAACATAATTCGCGTGCTCTCTGTCTAATAATATCACTACAGATTAATTGGCACTAATACAAATGTACACAGCTCCATAAAAAGATGTCACCTCATGCACAATGGGAACCGCGGCTGCTTGCATATTATCTCTGCACTGCAGGCATGTAATTCACTGCTCTGGAAAACATTCTATTTATTCTGTTACATTATAACAATCTCTCTGCAAACATGACTTGAACAGGGAAACACACACACACACACACACAGAGGCAGTGCAGCTAGATTTGCTGTCAGAACCATTATCTGTGCTTAATGTCCATAGCAAATACTCAGCATCAAAGTTTGCAAGATCACCCACACCCCAATAAACGTAATTGGAACCAGTTGGCTGCTATCGCTTATTGGCAGGATTAGGCCACCTGCTGTAGAGGCTGGTACCGAGACCCGTTAGGTGCATGGAGTAAGAGGGGTTTGGGAACATGAGGGGGTGGAGGATGTCTGTTCCAGTCATGCAACGAACCCCCAAGATCTGGACTTTCAACCCTAGTAAGACGTGCTTGTCTAAAGCAGCTGCAGATTCATAGGCCTTGGGGATCTGATAGGCCTTGGTGTGATGCCAAAAGTAAGCTGGGCCAATTAAAAGGACACTGGCAAGGAATGTACGATTCTAAGGAAAAAGCCCTGTTTCATTCTGTCAGGGTGTTTTTTCCTCAATGGGGCATGCCCTCTGGTTTGGTATCTCAGGGCTGCTCTCAGGACAACCCAGACACGTGCTCCGGTTTGTTATTGTTGGGTTGTTTGTGATGTATTCACACCGGTCGAGGATAATAGGACTGTACACAAGTGCTAGGCTCTCCACTGGCTTGTTATTGTAGAATTGCCCACCAGCACTGGGCCGTGATTGATTCACAATTACTGCATCGTTCACAAGTGCTGGGCTCCACAGTGTGCTTTGTTTTTAGAGGGTTGCTTAAGACCGTGGAGCTGCATGTGCTGTTTTGTTATTATAGGGTTGCTCAGAAAGGCCAGTCTGCCGCCACTGATTTAAAACAAAAAACAAGCCCCCCCAAGAGTAATAAGGCAGTGGGTGTTTTTGGAAAGAAAAGCAACAATGCATAGCTTTTAAAAACAGGTTAAGAATGACCAGTAGTGAAAATGTTTAGCCTGCCAACCTCAATAGTGTCCATTTAATATACATGGGCAAGAAGGCAGTAACGCCCCAATCTTGCAAAAGCTTAGACACGTGCTTAACTTTACTACCATGAGTGATCGCAATGAAGTCAATGGGACTACGCCAAGTAGTAAAGTTGCACATGTGCAATACGTTTTTGTAGGATCAGGGCCAAAATAACAGTAGAATGTATAATGGAAACCCAGCCTTACCGTTGCCTGCGTCCCTCAGCAGCTCCTCCCTTCACTCCTGATTGGGAGAAGTAGGCCCATGCTGTGACAGTCCAAATACTGCAGATTCCTTGAAGCCATTTATCCCTGCATTTCTACCCCAGAGCCAGCAATTTGTATCTGATTAGCTGCAGCCTTGTCCTCAGCCTTGGTAAGGTCATTTGTGTTTGCTCAGGTTGTTGTGACTGAACCAAAACAGTACTGAAAATGGAAGAATTTCATGTCTATGTGAAAAAGAAAATATTGATAAGTGACACTTTTTGCATTTGCTTTGCCCTGATGTAGGTGGAGTTACACTGCATTTATACCAGCATGCATACTGAATTTGGCCCCTGGGCTATGTTCATTTACTGTAGTGTCTGTAGTATTCGGGAACACAGATTTTCCCCCAATTTATAAGGTTACCTCCCCATCTCTCTCACATACTGCTGTGAGCACAAAGCTCACCCGCTGTGTGGTTTTTATTTTTGCTCTACTCAGACAAGCCATTTCTCTCGTCGTCTATCAAAGAAGATACAAGCATAAGCAAACGGGAGGTGCTCAGTAAATAATATTATTTCTGAAATGACCTAAATGCATATGCAAATCGGTCACAGCCCGTTGGGCTCCTGGACTACCAGTATGCACCTCAGTGAGTGTCTAGCCCCTTCTGATAAAGATGCTAAAGAGGACAGAGTTGATTCTCCTTTCTCTTATGGCTCTGTACCCACCTCTGATGGCTTTATGTCTGATTGATAATGAATGGAGCAGAGGAGATTCAAGCCCTATACGTGAGAAGCTAACACGGGCTCCAGTCTTGCAAAGATTCACACGTGCTTAACTTGACACACGTGAATAGTCCCGCTGCTGTGTGTAAGATGTGGCAGGATCGAGACCATAGTGCCTGTCAACACAGTAAGGACATCTATCAGCCCTGAAGTTTAATGGGAACCTACAACCAGCAAGACTAGAAAGTGAATTGAAATTTGCAGAATAATATGGACAAACAGTGACTATGTGCTACCCAAGCTGCTTAGGGTGACTGACTCCTACCAGCTTGGTAGCAGAATTGACAACTGCCATGGCAGCGAACCATTTTCCACAGCAAGATCTCCCCCCGCCCCTTGGAACTCTTCCTAATTCCTAACTTAATTTATTTTGACATCCTCACGGCTAGCTTGACCTCTTTACTGGAATCATGCGGTGCTTAAAACTCATTATTCCACCATTGAAATAGGAAGTTAATTAAAAAACCCTTAAAAAAAAAAAAAAAAGAGAAGCGTTGATCAATGTCACGCAGTCTTGCCGTGCTGAACATTTGCATGCTGGACTGGAGATAGCAGCGACTAGTCTTTCAGCACTTCTCATCTGAAGAAGCTATTGACACCAGGAATTCACTCACATACTCTTTCATCTGCTTGCAAGATTACCAGTGTGCGCATAGCTGTATCATATATACCCAAAAAGCCAGGAGACAATCTCAGTGATGGTTGAAGGGATGACTCCAAAAAGGCCCTCGGAGCACATACGTTAAATGTGCTGAACTTGACTCCAGTTCAACAGCTGCTTGTAAGCAGCAATGCCAAGGACAGGGATTTCAAAGGAAAATGGGATGCGCAAGGTGTATAGCTGCATGCCCGTTACCCAGAATGGTCTTTAACCCAGCTCACAGCTATTTCAGGGCAGCGCTGGCTTGAACAAATTAACATCTGGGTGCCTGGAGTCACTTTGCTACATGTTTTATGATGTTACTGGTCACTTTCCGTTTGTGCCTCTTGTAGCACCAAAAGGCTCACATACAGCAGACACTGACGTTTTCCCTGTTCAATAGAATTTGGTTTTTCAGTCTCTTGCTGTATCTGGGGTCACTTGCAGAGACATGCAGCAAGGTGAAAAGTGTAGTTGTAGGGTATGAGAATAATCAGAAAAGGATAGGGAATATAGGCAAGTGGCCAGACTGAATTTTTTAAAGGTGGTTTTAAATTGTATTGTACGTAGGCTTAGGGCCTTGAGGAGGTTCATTTTATAGAACCACAGAAATGTCCAGCTGGAAGGGGCCCTCAGGAAGTCAAGTCCAGCCCTCTGCACTGAGGAAAATCGAAGTAACCCTAAATCATCCCTGACAGGTGTTTGTCCAACCTGTTCTTAAAAACCTCCAGTGAAGAGGATTCCACGACCTCCTAATAGCTAATCCGAATCTCCTTTGCTGCAGATTAAGGCCTTTACCTCTTACTCTATCTTTAGTGGACACAGAGAACAATTGATTATAGCACTCGTTATAACAGCCCGTGAGATATTTCAATTCCGTTATCAGGGTCCTTCCTCAGTCTTCTTTTCTCAAGACTAAACAGGCCCAGTTTTTTTTTTCATCTTTCTTTTTCTAAAGTTAGTTAGTTATATAAAATGGGGTTTCCTATTTGCCAGGATAAAACCTCACTTGATCAGATAGTTTGATCAGGGGCCTGGGAGTCAGGATTCTTGCATTCTGTTCCCCTCTGTCGCTGACTCACCTGTGCAACTTTGAACAAGTCACTTAGCCTCAGTTTCCCATCTGAAAAATGAAAGCAATGGTGCTTCCTTATCTCTCATGGCTGTTGTGAGGATAAATCCATGGAAAATACACACACAAGCCTACAGATATTGAGAAACCTGCTGCTTCTTGCATGCAAATTTCCTTAAGGCTTGGATGGTATAACTGAATTCTGAACAATGGCCGATAAACAACTGATCTGAGACAAAAACAGTGCGGTCTGCAAAGTCGGGACAGATGGAGAACAAAGTCTTGGCAAACTCCTCCTTGGCAATGTCAGAAAGCTGCACCACTGAGCTCCCGTGGCACTGCAGCCCTGGAAGCTTTCTGCTTCTAAAGCAAAATGTTGAGAAATAAAATAAGATTGTCAAAAATCTGAGGGATTTAAGGATCTTTAAGCTAAACCGTCTAGGCACAGTGAACCAAAGTCCAGCCCCTCCCTCCCATCTGTGGGACCCTGCTGGCTTCAGTAAGATTACACAAATATAACTGAGAGCAGAATTTGTCTTTGATTCCACAAATGTTCTGGCCTCCTTTCCTCCTCACCTCTCCACCCAATTTTTATGATTGTAACCACAGCTGAAAAGTTAGCCCCAAAGTAGCAGCATTGCATGATCTGTCCAGTCCTAACTACAGGAGCCAAAGGGGAAAAGGACAAAGAGCAAATGGGGACTCCTGTTGGTGATGAGGTGATTTCCTCTCTCTCCCTTTTCTACTCTTCAGTGGATGGCTTTGGAATGCTCTTGATGGGCCATTTTTCTAGGGAAGCGGGTCTAAAACAAGGGACAAAGGGAGTAGAGGCAAGAGAAGAGATGATGTAACCAGAGTGGTAGCAAAAGAGAAAGTATTGGGTGCAAACAGAGTGGGGCACAGGGCAGGAGGAAATAATGATGAAATAAAAGAAGTGGGGCTGACTGAAAGTGTTGCCCGGTCTGTGGGTTTCCCACACTGTAGAGCAGGTGGGTTCCTCCTTCCTTAGAATCACTGCTTCTCTAATAGTCACCTTTCGATTCCCCTTCTCTCTATAACCTGTCCTTTTAGAATATTGGACTAAGCGAAATGGGTTCAGTTCCCCTTCAAAATAACCCATTAGCAGCCTACTCCTTGATGCAGCACCCTTTAATTTTGCTTCTGTTCTTACGTTACTCTATAAAGAGAAAAGATGGGCTGGGACCTGAGGATACTCCTAAGTTCTTATCCCAGCTCTGACACTGACTTTCTCTGTGGACTTGGGCAAACCACTTCACTTTTTTGTGCCTCGATTCCCCATTGGTTAAAAATGATACAAGACCTCTCTCACAGCAGGGTATTTAGGTTTGTTGTAAAGTGATCAAGAGGTGAAAAGCTAACCTAGTCATTACTATTTTATACAGCCCAAAGGAGTGCTAGGTGCTGCGCAGAAGACAATTATAGACCCAGAGCCCAGAGGGTATTTATGCACCTACCTCCCATTTATTTAAATGGGATTTGACAAAGTTGACAAAATACGACCAGATGTCCTGATATTTGGGGCTTTTTCTTATGCAAGTGCCTATTACACCCCATCCCCTGTCCTGATGTTTCACACTTGCCATCTGGTCAGGCCAACAACTGGATGTGTTAGCTGATGTGACACAACAGGACGAGCCAGGGAGGGGGACAGGGCGAGGGTTATAACAAGTCCTGCTTTGAGCAGGGGGCGGGACTAGATGGGACCCCCCGAGGTCCCCGCCAACTCTGATTCGTTTTTCCTTTTGTGTATGGCAGCAAGGAAACCCAGGCAGCTTGCGAGGGTTGCCGTAGGCAATGGGGAAGCCTTCAGACACTAGCTAATACCCAGCCCCGCTTTCCTTACCCCCGAAACTCCCCCGGCTCATCCCATGGCTCCCCGCTTTCCCCGGGCCTTGCCCTGCAGCTCCACAGGGGCTCCCCCACCCCGCTCCCTGGGGGCCTCCCCTCGGCTCCCGTGCGGCTCCAGGACTCCCGCCCGCCCCCGCCACAACGCGTCCACCCCATCCGGTGGGCGTGCCCAGCGGGAGGGCGGGGGCCTATGGGCGGCCGCCGCTCCGTGCCGCCGGGGGAAGCCCCGCCCCGAATGGAACGTTCAGCGGGTTTGATACATTTCAGGTTCCATTGAGAAAAATCCGAGTCGGACCCTAGCGGCCGCCGGCGGGAGCCCGGGTCCCCCCCCCCCAGCCCCCGCCAGCCAGCGGGACGGTGCCGAGACACGCGCTGGGAGCCCGGGGCCCGCCCCCCCGCGCCGGGCCCCCGAACTCTCCCTCCCCAGCCCTGGGAGCGCCTGGCGGGCATGAGAGCCGTGTGCCCGCCACCCCCCCGAGCGGCCATCGACCTGCCGCCGTCCGAGCAGCCGGAGCAGGCACCGGGCGCGCCGCCTGCCGAGCAATGTCCAGGAGGAAACAGAGCAACCCCCGGCAGATCAAACGTGAGTGCCCAACTTCGCACCGCGGCCCCAGCCCCCCCCCGGCACCTGCTGCCAGTGCCCCCCCCCGGCACCTGCTGCCAATACGCCGGGATCCTCCGCCGCGCGAAGGGGGTCCTCGCCCAGCGCCGTCCGTCCCCCTGTTAGCGCCCGTGGGTCCCTTTCCCCGCCGCGGGGGCTCCGTGTCAAACCGGAGTCAGTCCGGAATCTCCCCTCCCGAGCGGGCAATGCCCCGAGTCGCTTCCTTGGGCAGAGGGAGCCTGTCCTACAGCCCGGTCCGGGGGCGGCGTGTGAAGGTCGTCAACCCACCCGCTGTCCGCGCCTGTCCTCGCACAGCGTCGGCAGCCTGAGACCAGGCGGGTTCGGGCTGGCCGCTGCTCTCGCAGGCGGCTGCTCGGCTCGGGCCTTTGTCACTTTCCTCCCTTGGCGTTTGCGTGGGCGCGGGGCGTCCTGGCTTCCCCGCATCGCCTCCCGCCTGCCCTCCGTTGGGGCTGCTCTGCCGCCTCCCGCGGGGCTGGCTGTTTGGACTCTAATCCGCACCGGCCAGGTCTGTGCCCTGTGCGCCGCTGGCACGCGGCGTGGCCCAATTCGGCTGGCCACCGCTGTGGGGGATTTTTCGCATGTGGTTGCAGAAGTTTCTGTCCGGCTTGCTCGCCTGTTTTATTGGCTTTCGGTGCCAGCGACGCCCCCCCCCCACCACCTTTCTCCTTCCCCTCTCTCCTTCCACAGAGATGTTTCAACCTGATAGAGCCGCCACTGATAAAGGCTGAGATAAAGCTTTAAAATATTCCATTCGGCAAGTCCCATCCTGATAAGATCGCTCTGTCGGGACGGTCTGAAATTGTGATCTTATCTGTGTTTGACTCACATCCATTGCATTAAAAAGCCTCATCGAGGAGACTTTTTAAAAAATGGGATGCAAAGTATTTGGAGATTCTTAACTGGGATCATTTTATCCTAGATCTGCTCACTGTGTTGTGCATATTATTGTTTTTAGAAATTCCTTTGCAAAGCTTGTAACCAAAATGTGCCCTGCTGTTCCCTGCCTTCCTCCATCCTTTTTGTTATGGGGAGCCCCTCTCCATCCCACCTCACTCGCTCTTCAACATAAATAAAATCTGGAAGAACTGATAAAAGTGTTCTGATAAAAGCTCGATAGAGACTGCCATTGGATTACTTTGCATTTCTGTCCCTGTCCAAGTTCTCCCTTGCTGATGATAATACCTCCGGATTATCATTCCCCCAGAGATCCAAATTGATCAACCAAGGAGAATCTGATTTCAGGTCTGGCAAAGATGAGAGAGATTGTTGTTGCATATTCTTGGGAAATTCTATAAACTGCTGGAACTTTTCCATGGACAGGTTTAGCTACTTTTTCTTTTCTTCCGATCTAAACTGGTGATAAAGCAGAGATGTTGGGGGATAAAACTGGCCATCATGTGATAACATTACTTTATCTTTCCCTTGAAATAATTGCAATACTGAATTGCATCTACCTGTTTGCCTGCCTGGGGTGAGTCTGCTGATAAGACTGAACTAGACCTTTTAGAGGGATGGAAGTTAAAAATAGTTACTTTCAACTTCTATCTGCCTTTAAAAAAAAAAGTTTCATCCAACTTCTGCTCCTTTCCTTTTGCAATGGCATGGCAAATATTGCTGATCAAAAAATATCACTTTCTTGGTGGCTTTAAGCAAATGGCTGGGCTTCTGTGTAACTATCCCATTTTAATTAGCTGACCTGACTATAAAAGCTAGTGGTAGCATCTCTGCATAGAACACTCAGCTGCTGAAATAACAATGCTGATCTTTTTCTTGATAAGTGTATTTCAGTGTGTGGGATACACACCCTTTTGTGACAGGAAGTGAGTGCCCTTCAAGTCTGCCAAGGCTCCACTGAAGAGGGTACATATTAATAGCATAAAAATTTGTCTTCCAGTTGCCAGGCTTTATTTTAAACTTTCCATCCACTTTGTCTGTGTGAGTTGTTAGGTCTTGGGGAACCGCTGTTGTGCAATTATTTTCAGCCCTTTTCTTGTCAGCTCTGCAAGACATACTCTGCTTAATAAAGGAGTAAAAGGTGATCTTAAGATGGATTGTTACTTTGCCAGGATGGGCACCATTCTGAATGTATTAGAGCAGTCTTCAGTTCAGCTATCTCCTTCCTCTTCTGTTTTCTTCAGAGATGTGAAGAAATGATAAAGTGGGAGGCTGATCTCAGTCTGATGATGATGGCCAAAACTGATTAAAAGCTGAAAGCTTGGAACCCTTCCTGTATGTGTCAACATGAAAACAGTCATTAGAAATGTATAGTGCTGTGAGAATGCCTTTCTGCCCTCTCTACTCCACTCTCCTGAGAAGGGGAAAGTATGCATGAATCAGGGTTCTGGTAACTAGACTCCTATAATGTACAAACGGGACCTGTTTCCATAGAGTCTATACTTACATCGCCTCAGCTGAAGCATTAAAACCTCCTCCAGATTCTTATCTGCTTGTTTTATTTTTCCTCTGTGCTTCTCTGTTCTGCTTTTTTCATCTCGATGTGAAATGCAGATAGGCTCAGAGGGGAGATCTCGGGGAGCGCATGTGATTGCCAAAAGTGATAAGACAAAGATCAGATGCTGGACTATATTTAACCAACTGTTGGGGTTTTTTGTGTCTGCTTTTTTTTTTGTTTGTTTTGGTTTTTTTTAGTGCTGAATGCTTTTTAATTT
This sequence comes from Mesoclemmys tuberculata, assembly GCA_007922155.1. NCBI lineage: Eukaryota > Metazoa > Chordata > Testudines > Chelidae > Mesoclemmys > Mesoclemmys tuberculata. The sequence continues at coordinate 2,270,772 of ML675639.1, forward strand.
AGCAAGCTCCTTAAATCCTAAAATGCAAACAACTGCATCCTTGGCCTGCCAGTCCTGGAGTTGGCAGGAAGGGCCAAAATACTACAACTCCTTGACTTGCAGCATACAATTTTGGGAAAAGTGGGCTAGTGGCATGTGTCCTGTGAGGCATCAGTTATAACTGCTCTATTTGGGGCGTTAGAAGAGGGTGCTAGCAACGTCTGCTTTCATCATTCTCCATGGTAGTTTTGGCCTGGCTTGGGCTTAGATGGTAGGTGGAGTTAAGGCATTAAGAAAGCTGATTGTAACTAGGAGCTGATGGTAGTTCAGATAGTTGGCAAAAGGGCCCTATGCACTATATATATTTACTTCTATAGAGAATCCTTTGAGTGCTTCTTGACTGGCTGGCCCTCTCTCCTGGTGACTGCTAGATTTTGGGGTGGGTAGCAACAGATCAGGTAATTAATCTGATTCCATTAGTGATGAAGCCTGTATTTGTCTCCCTCCCCCGCCGTCAGTATTTATCAAAGGCTATGAAAATACAGCAAGCTCAGATGCAGCTGCCTGCTCTTTTTTTTTTCTTTTTTCTGTGTGTGTCTTTTGTTCTGCTGTTAGATAGATGTGAATGGCTGATAAGAAGCAGGGAGCTGATCTCAAACCCAGATAGCCTGTTACATTTATTAACTTCAAACGTGGGAGTGTGGGCACATATTATAAAATGAGTGAACCTTTTGGCAGCTGTGTTCATGTTGCTACAGTTCTGGCTTTTTAGATTAGGGAAATTGATAAGCAGGGAGATTGATCTGGCGTTGCTGATGTGGCTGTGTGTGTGTCTTTTTTTAAAAAAAAAAATTTTTTTAAAGAGTAACTTGAAGTGAAAATTCTCACCGTAGTTGCATGGGCCTGCCTGTTTTTTTCCCTTTCTATTTTGCTTTCAGCTACAGTAGATCTGAATTCCTGATAAGCTCTGGGGCCTGATCTCTATACTGATAAAGATTGCCAAGTGAGATAAGGGCTTCTTATCTCTACCAACCAGACTGGAGCGGGATTCGCTACAATAACAAACACTGAAAAGAGGAGGCAAAAGGGCTCCAACAATTTGTTCCATTGCAAATATGATTAAGGCCGGCTTTTTAATTATCGGCGAGAGGGTGGCCTGCAACTACACTTTATTTTTTCCACCCAAGCCTCTGTAAAGTAAGTTTAATTTCGACAATTTCTTTTTGGTGTCCTTTATCAGTTACAGATGTTGCATTAGTTTGAAGAAGGCTGACTTTTTTCTTTTTGATCTCTATCTCCCATGCCGCTAAGTGCAGCAAATATGTTAAAAGGAAAAAAAGATAGCGTAGTCATATATCTATTGGTGTGGATATTGTTTAATTGCTGATAGATGGTATTGCATAGCAAGTGCGTTCTACATTGTCAGACTGAGCTTGCAGTGGACTGGGTTTTTTTGGGGGGGGGGTTCTCTTTGTTTCATTTGCTCAGCCTAGATATCTAAGAAATTCATGAGCCTGATTCTGCAGACCCTTACGCAAGTAAGTAATGATGCAAGTAGCTTCCCAGACTTCAGTGGGATCCGAGTAAGAGGTAGGCTGGTGAGTAAAGCTTGTGGAATTGGGCTGCTGTCAGAACTGTGATAGTGGTGTGATCTGGTGGGGTTTTTTATTGGATGTGGGAACACTGGCATATGGAGAATAAGGGTCTTCCTCACTCAGTAGTAGCCTCTGCGGCTCCAGACATGTTACCTGATTAAAATCGGTGTGGGTACTGGGAGTCAGCAGGGGTGGTTTCTTACGCTCTGAATAGCCCTGGGTAGTCCTTCACTTGCGATGAGGAAAGATTTCTCATAGATTATTAAGAATTACTCCTCTGAGCAAGGATTTATATAGGATTGGGCCTTGCCTGATAAATGCATTCACACTTACCATAGCTAATTCTGGAAAATGGAAGCCAGCTGGTATACAGTAGCCAGACTGGAGCCTATTTTTAGTTCCACTGCTTTAGCCCCCTGGGTTTAAATCCTCCCACTGGCCTCCTGCCCCCCTCTCTCACTCTGCTTGTTTTCTGTCTGAGTTAGTATGTTCAGTAACAGTCAAGTGGCTAATGGTCCCAATCCTTGTGCTTCTCTGATGCTTCTAAGCCATTCTGGTGGCACCAATTAGCAAGACTTTGGGTGATTAATGCAGGGGACACCTGAGTTCTTTCCCAACCCTGCTGCTGGTTCGCTGAATGATCTTGGGTAAATTGCTTCTCCTTGCCTCGATTTCCCCATTCTACAAATTGGGCAAATAAAACCGACGCTCCCTTGGGGTTGCTGTGAGGCTTATTGAATGGAACCCTCTGCTGGGTATTGTATAAGTAGCATTAATTGGTTTATAATGTGTAGCTGAGCAGAAATGCTAAACATGACGTGGCGTAATGAATGGACGCGTCATGGTCCCTGATGTAAATGAAATCTGTCCTCAGTGAATTCTTTGATTACTGTTGCATCCAGTTTCACTCTTTGCCCTCCCCTTCATACCCATTTAAACCTGTTTGTTATTGTGTCACTCTCGGCCCAGGAGCGCCAACCTCATCTTCTCTTCCCACGGGTGTGTCTCCTCCTCCTTTCGTGCCAGTCCCTCCCCTCTTGTTCAGATCCCTGTTGAGCCCCTGCCGGAAGTGAGCTGATGGTACACTAAGGGAGGGATTTTCCAAAAGTGCTCTGCGCTGGCCTGGCTCAGCTCCCAGTGACTAAATAAAACCCCAGGATAAAACCCCCACTGACTCCAGTGAGAACTAGGTCAAAATGAGCATGCTTGGAAAATCTCACCCCTGCTAGCTTCTAGCAAAGCCCAAACACATGGTGGAACCGCTTTAACTTGGACGTGTCTGAACTGGGAATTCCATAGCTCCCATTCCAGTAGCCCTTGCCTGCCATTCATCTGCCTAGGCCTAAAACGTGCACTGTTGGTGTGTAGATCAGGCGCTGTCTCTGTCATGTGGCCCTCTTGCACCCCCTTGGGCACTATAAACTCACCCATCTAATCTCCCTTCGGTGTCTCCACCTGGCCTCGTTGCCTCTTGAGAAGGGGGTGGTAAAATGAGGTTTAAAAGGGAGGAGAGATGGACCGTATGACCGCAGCCCTCACTGTTCCATTCACCTGCCGTTTCCATGGCAGCAAGACGGTCCCCAGTGCTGCTGATGGCATCTGTCACATGAACGCTGCGACCCATCTGCCATGGAAAAGTGCCCACACCTGATCTTCTCTCCAATCCCCCATCGCTGCTTTTCTTTCACAGGCCCATGCCACCCTAAGTAACCTGCTGTGCCCATTCATGATATTAAAAGGCGTGAGGGAAGATGGCCTTGTGTTTAAGCTACTGGACTGGGACTTGAGGGGTCTGGATAAAATTCCCTGTCCCCCCACGGATTCCTTGTGGGATGTTGAAAAAATCATTGGTTTCGCTGCACATCCATTCCCCGTCTATAAAATGGGCACACTAATACCTCCTTAGATTGCAAACGCTTCAGAGCAAGGACCCAACCTGTGTGTGGACAGAGTGGCCGGCACCAAGGAACTTCGATTTCTCTTTGAACCCTCTAGGTATTGTAAAACAAATGGTCACAAATGACCACGAGAACTTCCCTGGCATGTCTTCTGTTTTATGTTCCTCTGTCTAGTTTATCAACTCCACTGGCCCGGCGGCATCTTTCCGTCTCCGACATCTTGTGTGTTGAGAGCCCGGTGACGGTCACAACTCATCCCCTGGTGTCCTGGCTGGGCTGATCCATTGCCACTCTTTGTGAATGGATTTTCCCCATTGGCCCCTCTCCAGGTTAGCCGGCCTGGGTTGGGTGTTTAGTTTTAGGCACCAAACGCTCATGACCCTCACCGTGGCCTGTCTGGGATGTCTGTCCGAAGCGGAAATATTCTTCTTAGCTTAAACAAATTAATAAAGCTGGAAACTGCTTGGTTCTTCCTAAGAAGCCGCTAGAGTAACTCAGGAGTATTGCAGGCCAGCTGTTGGGCTCTTCTGTCTGAAGGCCACACTGTGTCAGTGATGTGCCTCTCCTATGCCCATAGCCAAAGAAGGGCTGCCCTGGAAGAAACTGACTGCAATTGGGCATAGCCCATTTCTTCACACAGTGCAGTGCCGGTGGCAGAACCTGTTTTACGGAATGCCAAAGCATGTCCCTTCTTAGATCCTTGCGAGGATGGCACAGGAGAGATGGCATTTCATGCCATTTGGTGAGTTAGACTGCAGCAGATCTGGCATTTGGCTGCTTCCAGGGCCCCCGGGGGAGGACACACTTGCATTTTTCTTGTCTGACGTCTGAGCTGCCCTGATGATCACCAGAGGGGCTCCTCAAACTATAGTTTAGCTCTGCCACACTGCCCTGTGCAGCCTTCCACTTCTGGAGCTGGAGGGAAGAGGTCTCTCGTAGTCTCTCATTTGCTCCCTACATTGTTCACATCCCATAAAGAATTCCTCGCTTACCTCTCATGCATCTAAAGCAGGGGACCCGCATGGTGCGACGTGGATCGCAGCTTGCTGGGAGACCGAGCACCTACAGACATGCCCAGTGGTGATTTCCCTCTAACCCGAGCGCCCACAGCCATCGTAGTTGCTTGTCACTGTATCACCTTTGAGAGAGCAGGAGAAATCCCTTGTTGGCATGCTCGCCAGCCATTGGGAGGAACAATAATCAGCTTGTGCTCTGGGTTCTTAGAACCCTTTAGGCATTGCAGGCTGCTCTGAATGAACCGGGGGCCAGCTGTGGCCCAGAAGTCAAGGTTCCGTTGCCCCAGATCCAAAGCCCATTCGCGTTGCTGAATGAGCCCTTGGTTTCTCTCATCTACACAATGGACGGTCCCCTTCAGCCAAGTTGCCAGCTGATCAGCCAGGATGTGGAAAAGAGTGATATTTTCCCAAGGGCATTGCAGCCCTGATTATGGAGGGATGGTAACTTGATAATACAGGCTATTCCTGCTCTCCGCAGAGGGGGCGTGAATGGATTAATTCTCCCAGCGCCTCTGTGAGGTAAGGAATAATAGTCCCCGTTTTGCATACAAGGACTTGAAACACAGAGGGAGGAAGTGGCTTGCCCCATTCTATGAAGGCAGTTATTTGCGGAGCTAGGAACAGACCAAAGCTTTCCAGACTGGTGCCTGAGTGCGCACATGTGAGGCTCTTAAATCTAAGCACTGAAATAAGCGAGAGACAAGGGAAATCTGATCCAGATCAGACTGTCCGTGCAGGTGGAAGACTGCCTCTCTTCTCACAGTGCCCAAATAGCTTGTGTATGTGCTTCCTGCCTCCAAACAAGAACTCCTTTAATCACAACTTTTTTTCTGATTAAAATAAACCTTCTGGAATGTGGGGTTGTAGATAGTCTGGCAGGATAAAACTTCCTGAACTCCCAAACTGGGACAAACCTCACTGGAAGAATTAGATTGTTCCTTTTGCACATTTTGACTCAACAGTGCCGAGTTCAACTTTGGCTTAAAATATAGGCCTTGTTTAAGATACAAAATGAAATATAAAGACTACCCATTTTTTGAAAATTGAAGCCCCTTTAAGGCATCATAAATTGAGCACACCAAGTGACTCGTAGCTTCTGAAAATCTTGGTCCTCAGGAAGCTTGTTTAAACATTTCCTACTGTGTATGAGAGCCAAATATTACAGCCTTCGGGTTGTGTCTCAGGCTTTGAAATTGAGATTACAGTCAGACTAGTCAGTTTGTAGTCATTGTCTATGAGGAGAGAACGGCAAAAAGGAAGCTAACAGCATAAATGGTGAAGAATTTAATGGGGAAACATTAGTGGGGAACTTTGTTTTTTTTTCACTGGCTTGATTTAAAAACAAAATCAAAGTGTTCCCCCCCGCACACGTTTTTTTTTTTTTTAAAGTATAAAATTCTTTTAAGGTTCCTGGAGCTGTTTTCCCAGGGCTTTCCTCTGTGTTGAGATGTTTTAGCCAAACAGGCTGCATGAGAGACATCAGTGTTTCCAACTCTCCTGCTATTTGATGTCTTCTTGAAGCCCCAGTTCCTGGAATCCTGTGATCATGCAAGCCTCTTAGCTTTCGCTATAAAAAGTTTTTTGCCCTTATGGTGGTGGCGGAAAGCTTGAAAATGTGTCCTGACTGTAACCTAAAGACTCCAAAACCAAAAGGCAATGAAGAAGTACCCCATATTTATTGGGGTTTTTTTAATAATTTTTTTTTTACTTGACTCATGATTTCTTTTTAACAGTGGAGACTGCCAAGACAGAACTCCGGATTTATATTTCACTTAAGTTCAAGTGTTTCCGTGGTAATAAAGTTCCGCCTCCAGATCACTGCAGCAGTAAAGACTCCTTGTTGTTCCTGTAGCAACATGTTTTTTGGAAGGGATGAAATGCTGAAAGGAATGTAACTGTTGACCTTGGGCTGGAATAGGGTTAAGGAGTGTATATATGAGTCACTTCAGATAACAGCCTTCCACTGCTTTTTTTCCTCCAAAATAATTCGTTATCTCCTCTCTCTCATATCAACATACTTTTGTGACATCTCCCATTCAACAGTGTATAAAGGAAATGTGTTTCTCTAATTTGTTAATCTGATTTATTATTTTTTTAATCTCGTAGGGCGAGCCCATCCATTTTTTTATTAAAAAGAAGCAAGGCCCCTCTTTTTTCCCATAGCAAGAATTGCTTTGAGTTATGAATCAATATTGCTGTTTAAAAAAAAAAAAAAAAAACTGGCTAATGCAAACAGGTAGCATTGCCCATTACTGGCTGGAAGGAGAGCTGCCCAAGTGGGTCATTCACCCCATACTGCGATAGAGGTTTTCCTTCACCTCAGATGGCAGGGGAATGTGCTACTGCAGTAAGAAATTCAGAGATCTGTCCCCATTGCGGTGACAACGCGGAGGGCAGCAGCAAGCACAAAGACCTATTTAACATTGTTATTATTCGTTTAGTTTAAGCACGGACTTGTAGAGTCTGCAAGTTGTGGAGAACCGGGACGTAGGAAAGCTTCGTCAGCAGGCTGCTTCCCAGATCATCTTGACACGTTGTGGCATGTGCACTACAGGGCCAGTAGAGACTTCTGATCCCTGGGGGTGGAATAAGAGGGCTTCATGATACCTTACACCTAATATCCTAGCTACCCTTGCTTCCAGTCCCATGATGGGTGACCTAAATGTGATCTGATCTGTGCAGCTCAAAGGTAGGCAGGTGCATATGACAGTGGAGGGAGAACTTCGGCTGTGGTCATGTATTGCCCTTCTGAGAAGTATCAGTTACCGAGAAATTGTGCATGAGAGAGAGAGCAGGGCTGCAAAGTACCCTGGGAGTGGAGCTCCCTAAACTGCGCCTGTAGGGACAGGTCCTTCCCTCAGGCTCATGTTCTCTCTGCAGCCCCAGCTCTGCATTTTGTTTGCAGGCCGCCTGCCTGTTGAGCTGAGGGAGGGGACTGCCTCTCTGGGACGTGGCCCTGGGTTCTCTGCATGTCTCTTCCCTGTTGATGGTCGCGTTTTGGTGCTGCGTCTCTATCGCCTGGAGCTCGGCCAGCTGACAGGTGTGGCCTGACCTAGTGCTGCTTTCAGTGGTAGGCTCAAAATCTGAAGCACTCTCTACAGCCAAGTTCTGCCCTTGGATGAAAGTCCCTCCACCCCAATGATGCCTTATGATGCTACATGTTGTGATAGCGCTGGGCTCTGCAACTCACTGCAGAAGGTCCTTAGCTAGCAACGGAAAGGACATTGCTGACCAACTCCATTGTACGTGGCTTGCGCAGACTCTCTCATGCTCTATTCCATCCTCATCTACCTATTGAATCGCACTTTTTCCCCCCTTCCGAGCCCTTCTGTCCATGCCACCTCTCTCCCCACCCAGCTGCTATTTTCCTGGTTCTTGTCAGTTTGCAGAGCGGCAGAAAAGGCCAGTCTAAATGAACCCCGAGGTGTGATTTGGGGTCTCTCCTTCCACCCATGCTTTGCCCCACCTAGCATGAGTCGGAGTGGGACATGACATGTGGGACTTCAATCCACTCAGTAGCCAGGGAGCAGGGCAGCAGAAGGGCGTTCATTTGAAAGGAATGGAATAAATGTAGCTTTCCTGCATGCCTTTGCATTTGTCAAATCCCACCTCGGTCCACTTCTCGCGGCACATGTTCCGTTCCAGTCGTCTGACGGCAGTCCAGCGGGCCTGTGTGCGATGGATTTGGTCTTGGCTCAGTTCCTCGTGGGCGTGTTCCTCTCGTCATTCTGCCACCGACATCGAAGCTGCTAACCAGGGCCCCAGCTCAGTGTCCGCTGAGGGATGTCGGATGGACTGAGGTTCAGGGCCTGAACTCCCAGCTGAGGTCAAAGCTGAGGCATGCTGTTGGGCCTGGAGGAAGGAAGCTCCTGCCTGCGCTGGGCTTGCCTAATGGGTAAACAGAGAGCTTAGTCTTTGGGGTTGTAAATCTGGCATCTTTCACTAGCACAGAGACCTTTAAATTTTCGCTCTGGAGGAGAGGTGCTGACAGGCTACACTGGCAGGGGCCAGTGCAAGGATCTGGGCAGAGAGGTGGCCCGCCACCCAACAGCACACACAGCGCCGTTCTTGAGAGTGTCTGATCACAAATGGCATGCAGAGGCTCCCAGCGAAATCTCCATCTCATGGCTTGTATGTGCATGTCCCGTGGAGGGGCGCAATTGGAGTCACCGAGCGAGCCAAGAAGGCCTCTGGTGACGCCTACACCTTGAATGAATTTACACCCTATCTCTTTCCGTCCCACCCCTTTTCAAATGCCTGTGGAAGTTAGGCCTGCCTGCTCTTAACACCTGGCCTGTCCTTCTCTTAATTCAGTCTCACTTCTCTCTGTCCCCATTTCCCATCCTGACCACTTCCTTTCCTGTAAGGGCCATTCTTGTTTGCTGACTTCTCCCATTCTTCCGTGCCTTATTCCTTTCTCTTTCAGCCATGACTTCACCATCTCTTTGGTGGCAGCACCTGGAGGCCATGCCCAGTCGTGCTAGGTGCTGTGCAAACAGAGGCCCTAGCATTGGCCCCTTGTCCTGTGGAGTTGGCAGCCTAACGCTGGTCAACCAATCTTGAGCTCTGATGTCAGGGAGGGCTGTCAAGTTGTAGCCCCTTTGGAAAGATGCTTCCTGTTGCTCTTCTGCTCGTGTGCCACTGCCACTTGGTTAGGCGCCTACGTACAAGCTGGAGCAGGGCAGCTGGCTTGTGCGAGTTATTAGCTGTCTGACCAGGAGGGACTTGAGATGGAGTCGTTCAGATCTCTCCTTCCAGAAACCAAACACAAATAATCCTGTTTTGCTCACGCAGGCTTGGCTTGCTTGCCCAGTTTAAATGGTCTGTTCCGCCTGTAGCTCCTCTTTAATTCTCCTGCTTTTGAATTGATTCATCTGGTTTTTCTTCCCTCCCTCCGGCCCCCCTTCCTTTGCTTTTAAAATGTGAAGTTCAGCCGCTTACTCACTTTTCTGTCTCCCAGCTGAGGCCTCTCATGCAGGTTTCAGCTCCTATGATAATGCGGAAAGTTGAACTGGCCCCATTACTGCGCTGTGATGGTTGAATTGATAACAGCTTGATAATGGTGGAGATAGCCGAAGCTCAGTAGCCAATAGCTTTCCCTCTTCTCCCATTAACATTCCCCACCACGGACCAGCTCGGAGCTGCCTATCTGCTCTCCATTTCCACTCCTCCACTAGATAACAATGGAAATACTGACTTCATAGCTCACTGATTAAAGTGTCTGGATTTCTTGATAATACACAGATAAATTATGGTTTCAAAAAGGAGGTAGGGAAGGGAGTGCGAGGGGAGGGGAAAACGTTCAGTCCATTTTTATTTTTTTCCCTCCTTTCTCTTTGTGCCCCACATTTTCGGCTGTGAAAAGCTCCAGCCCTTCCTGAAGAGGGCTTTTTCCTGCTAGAACTCATCCAGTCCATCAAAGATTTGCATTTGGGTTTCGATTCAGATGCCATTTAAGCCCTGATGCTATGACTGGAGGGTAAAGCGGTTACTTATTTGCACCTTTTATTGAGGGGAAAAGTGAGCTCTAGGTGCCAGTTTCATGTGGGTGAGACGGGAAGTGAGGACTGATCCTTCTCAAACTACACAAGGAAACCTTTCATGCCCCAGGCTCTATTTCCCACGCAGTCAAAGCAGGACACACTCCATATATTTGCATGTATATTGACTTGTAACTGGAATATGCCTTAGCTAGGGCACCTGGGAGCCACTTAAAAACAAGCAGCATGCTAAATGCCTTGCATATCCCTTATCAAAACCTTCTACGGCCAAGATCCAAACCGCAGCGCTAACCCCACTGTAAACTTTAATGTTTCAGGCCTCGGCTGCCGTGTTGTTATATTATAAGGGCATTGTGTGTCGGTCAATAACCTGACCCTGGTGGCCTGAATATGTAAGCAATTCTGCATGAATAGTGACCATGTAGTGTGCGGGCGTGTGCGTATGTAATACAGCTATTCCCAAACCCTGCTCTATGTGCATGACTGATGAATCTAGGCCATTTCCAGCAGGGATTTGTCAAGCCAGAGCTTTGAAGATTTCAAAGCTTTCTGAGTCTCTCCTCCTCCCCACGTTTAAGTTTAGCCTCTGACCCATTAGGATTCCCCATCGGAGGGGGGTTGCCTTTGTAAAGAGATGGGGGGAGAGGCTGTCAAGCGGGGAGAATCTCATGAGAAGACTGTTGATTGATTGCCAGCTGAATCCCTGGCTCTTTACCCAGTGGCATTCAACCCTTTTCCTGCAGCCACATAGCTTGCGTCCTGGGATCGGATGCCAGGAGCCATGGCAGAAAGGGCTTCCTGACCTTGCCGCTAGACTGCACCATCCCCTCTGCTTCCAAGGGTGGCAGAGGACTTGCCCACTGGGAATGGGTCTAGGGTTCACAGGGCGTCCTTGTCTGGGGCTGGCTCGGCAGCTTCCCAGCAGAATCTTCCTCTGTGTGCTGCATTTCAGAAGAGCCTGAATAGGAAGTGGAGAGGAATTAGCAAGCACAGTATCCAAACGAAATACCCTAACTGGAACTTGCCTAGACTATTGGGGCTACCGCTGTGGGGGCAGCAGAGCGTGAGGAACTACGGTGGGAATTCCAGTGACCGCTAGTTGCAAAACCTGTGTGTTAGGTGTCGTCAGAAACCAGACCCACCAGCAATGCAGTCAGCTTCTACATCGTGTTGGGGCATTGGGGAGCCAGGGGAAAGGACACCTGCGTGGAAGCTATTGTTGCACTATGACCTTGGGCAGGTCCCTTAACTCCTCGGTGTCTGTCTGAGAAATAGGGATAACCTAGGTGTACAAGGGTACTAACCTCTTGCAAAGCATGTTGCAGTCTGGGGATGAAGCACTACATGGGTATAAAAAACACAGACTTGGGAGACAGAGCAACTCATTCTGAATCTCCATCAGTACTTCCTGCTGTACCCTGGGTTTTCCTGGAGCGTCTCCCATGTACTGTCTGTGTGGGTCATCGTGGGAAGGCTCCTGAAAGCCAGTGACGGTCGACATAAGCAATGCAGTGACTACGCTGACACTGCATCGAGCTAACTACATCAGGTGTGACTATTTGCACTGGTGGAAGTGGAGTTATTAAATCGGCGTAACGGGGCAGTTTCATTGGCAGGGACAGAATATAAGTGTTGATCCTTTTTTTCCATAGGTAGATCGACGTAAGCAGCCTTGTGTCAACCTAGCTCTGTAGTGTAGACCAGGCTTTAATCTGCATTAACTTAAGTGTAGGAGGCCAAATGGGTGTAGCAAGGTTAAGTGATTTGCCCAAGATCACACAGCAGATCAATGGCAGAGTTGGGATTCAAATGCATTTTTTGAGCCCCGCTCCAGACCAAGCACTGCACTGCGCTGTTACTCCTGTCAAGTGCTTAGCACCGCTGAAGGAAAGCTTTTCCTTCCGTGCTTTTAGGATGATGCATCTGGTCCCAGCAACAGCCGTTACGGAACTCTAGTACGGGAGTATTCTCTCAGCAAGTATCTTAGTAGCTTGACTGATTTGTTAATGAAGTCAGGCTTTGCACCATGCCACCATAAAGTGCCACAGCAGTCCGTATGTTATGAACTTCCCAGCGGGGAGCAGTGCTTGAGGCTATCTGGACGCAGCAGGTCAGCCCAAACGTTACCACCCCTCTCCGCTCACATCAGTCTGTAAAATCTCTCTGAGCAAACTTTCCCAGCAAAGTGCCGGTCGCGCGACACTGACGAGCAGCCCTACGCTAACACGCTGTTGTACGCAGCCCACCTGAAGCTGGCAACTCTGCAGTAACTAAGCAAGCAATCAGTTGCCAGTTTTCACACTGAGGGCACAAATCACAGTGCGCTTAGAACGCCGAGTGCCAAGAGCCAATTCCAGTGGTAACTCGGGTGAAGGTCTGGACTCTGGAGCCACTGATGGGGCTGGATAGCTGTTAATTGTAACCTTTCATTTTCCTCCCTGACGTTCCCTCCACACCTCTGAGCGGATATTCCTGGTTTTTGCATGTGTATCACCAATGGGCTGCCCTCAGTCCGCTGTCAGGAGCCACGCTGACCTTCCAGGTTAGCTACTTAAATGGCCCCCATCTCTGTAAGATCTGAGTGGCTTATAACCTTTACTGTCTTTATCCTCACTCTGCCCCCGTGAGGCTGGGCAGTGCAGTTATCCCTGTTGTACATATGGGGAACTAGGCCCAGAGAGACACTAAGTGACTTGTCCAAGGTCCTGTGGGAAATCGGTAGAAGAGCAGGCAATTGAATCGGGGCCTCCCAAGTCCAAGGCTTGTTTATCATCCTTTCTTCTTGCTGCCAAAATGTCTTAGGCCTGCATCTCTCTTTGGCATGTAACTGAGGCGAATTAAGACAGCAAGGGGCACACAGTCAGCCAACAAATGCTCTTATCACAAAGCAGTGAGGTAGATGAGTGAGTGAAGGGATGCTTGGTTATATAGAACACAGTCTGCTAAATTCATCAAGGCTCTGGGTCCTGTTATATCTGACTCATAGTCCCCTCAAGTTTCTGGGAATCACATAAAATGGGTCTGGTGGAAATCTTTCAAAAATCACTTTCCATAACTTTCAACTTAAGCCTAAACCTTCCAGTAATATTTTGAGGTTCCCCTCATGTCCACAGTTACTACAGATTAAAATGCTTATTCCTGGACTTCCGGGCAACTTGCTACTTGAATTCTATTAACTTCATGGTAGCATTATTTCAATTTGCAGGACGAGGGCTCACAATCACTGACCCGGCAATATTTTCATAGACTCCTAGCTTATAAGGTCAGAATGGACCATTATGATCATCTCATCTGACCTCCTCCACAATACAAGCCACAGACCTTCACCCACCCACTCCTGTAATAGACCTCTAACCTAAGACTGAGTTATTGAAGTCCTCAAATAATGATTTAAAGACTTCAAGGTACAGAGAATCCACCAGCAAATGACCCATGCTCCATGCTGCAGAGGAAGGCGAAAACCCCCCAGGAGCTATTTCAGAGTAGCAACTTTATTCCTGGAGGCTGGATGCTATCGTCACTGACCAACCAATAAGAATCAAAATAGAGACCCCAAACTTTCTTGAACTTGATTGACGAAAGCTAAGCTCCTAACTCTGTCATTGGACGCCTAGAATTGTGGTCCCCCAACTCCATCCCCAAAGTACAGAATATACAAATCCTCAAAAAAGCCAACAGGGTATTGTGCATGCTTGGTACCATTTGAAAATCAAGTCATTCTCACTTAAGCTCCTAAATCTATATTTAGGCCTCCTGCTTTTTGGTGCAAATGAGGAGGGAGGCGTGTGGCTTCCGAACTTTCAGCTTCTTGTGCTGGGAAGGTATCGACGAAAATCTAAGCTCGTTTCATCTAAATATAAAACTAAAGAGCAAACAGTATAAAGTTCATTTTTAATGTGCTGCCCCATTCCGGTTGGGCTGTTCTCTTTATTTATTTATTTATTTATTTTAAAGGAACTGCGATAAAAAGCAGCGATAAAGCCAGGACTGTTTTGTGTAGGAGTTGGTATCTGCGTTATCTATCTCCCTTTTTCACTCTCTGAGTAGCTCTGTTGTTTTTTACCCTTATCTCGCTCCACCAAAATGCCAAGAACAAAAAAAAAAAAAGAAAAAAAAAGCATGCACATACAAACTCCAGTGCCTTGATAATTCATGGAGCTGGTGATAAAACGTTACAGTTTTAATTTAATGGTGGGTTTTATTTTCATTTTGCAAACAAAGTCAAAATGCAACAAGGCAATGGTACTGTTCTCCTCCGAGAATAGTAGCTGAGCTCACCACTTTGTCATTCTCCCCTTCTTTCGTCATGTAACAAAATCTGGGATGGCATGAGTGGCTAGAGAGAGAGGCTTTGTTATGTGTTTCGCTCCGTCTGCCCATCAGGTGAATGACGGGTTGAAACAGTGATTGCTGCCTCTGGAGGGGGAGGAAATAGGGCTGCTGTGCTAACGGGCCTAGGGGGAAGGTGAAAACGGCGGCTACCACCATTTCAACCGCAAGACCATTTTGGGCTTGCACTAGGACCACATGGCTGTGCCCACAGATGGGTCAAAACTCCTGCAGCCAGCAGCAAGGGGTCTGTTGTGGTCTTTGAAATGCTCCGGCACCTCGTGCGGCGTTCCTTAGCTCACGAGCGAAGCAAGACTGGGCCAGAGCTCCTGGGTGTTGTAGGAAGTGGTGGCCCTGATTCGTCAGGGGGCATCTGGTCTTTGAGTCCGCACTGTCCCGGCGTGAGCTCACAGGGTGGTGCATGTTGCCGAAGTTTCTCTTTTGAAGGTTCGTGTTGACACGCAGGCCATGACTTTCAGCTACCTCATGGCCCTTTCTACAAGATACGGGGAGTTTATTGCAGCAGCTCAGCCAAATTCAACTCCCCTTTGTGGTGCCAGTGGGGTAACTGATGCCGCCTGCACCCCTAGTCTTGCAGGGGGTGCTGGGTGCTGTTAAACAGCCGGCACCTGGCCATCCAACGGTGGGTGCATTTCAGCAATTGCATTTGTTCTTCCTAGCTACGTCACAGTGACTTTGAGGCTTCCTGGACATTTGTAAAATGCTTTGAGATCCTTTGCCCTGGCAGGGCCTAGCGTTTGACTGTTATGCTACAGCCTGTGACCCCTTCGCTGGAAATAACACCTTTTGAAAGCCTCTAGGGGTTTCCCCCCTTTGCATTTTCTGCAGCATTGTAAGCAGGAAAGCAGCACTATGTAAATGAACTTGTCAGCTGCATGCTGGTTGGCTGAGCTAGCCATGGCATCACAGTGCCACGTGCACAGAAAAGTGCTTCCTCTGTTACTTTCCCTTTCATGCTTTGCCCACAGCAGTTGGCTGCCTTTGTGCCACCAGCAAACTTGGGGCTGAGCCGAAGGGAAGGACAGGAGGGGCCTCTTGCTTCCCTGCTCGGGATCAGTTTCCTATTTGGCTTCAATTGGACCCCACCTCCTGTTGCTTTAAATTAAAAAAAGAAAAAAAATTTGCTGGGTGTCCCGAATCTTGACTTGGCCCAGTTGACTGCTCCGGCTGCGTCTGCTGTCTTTGGAAGTGATAGACTCTGATCCAGGGCCCACCTCTGAGCTTCCCACTCGTAATCCAGTGTGGGAAAAGCATGTGGGTGGGAGAGGCAACCAAACTCCTGCGGGGGTGAAAGGAGTGGTGTCTGGGCTTGGGGTGTGAAGCATGGAGTGGAAACCAGACCAGAGGGTTGGTCTCCTATAAGTGTTCGGTTCCTGGGTGGTTATTTTATTCACGTTACGGTAGCGCCTAGAGGTCTCCCCCTCTGAGTTGAAGGCCTTGTTGTGCTAGGTGCTGTGCAATCACATGAACAGTCTGTGCTCTGAAAAGCTGAACAGTCGGTGTGGGGAAGATTAAGGGTGAGAAGCAGTTTCATCTCTCTTTTACAGCTGGGGACCTGAGGGGAGGTGACTTGCCCAGGGAGGTTGTGCCAGAGCCAGGAGTTGAACCCAGATCCCCAAGTCCTGGTCACTGTGCTGTAAGTTCAAGTCCTTTCTTCCCATGAACGTGGAAATACCTTGAGTCTGTCAGTTCTTGCCTTAGATGTGCCCCGTCAGCTGGAAAGAGGCCAGATACCAATGGCTCTTAACAAACTAAGAAGGCATCTAATTTTCTGCTCTCTCAAGCTGGACCCTGTTGTCCCATATGATGGGTTACAAGCAACATTTTCCTATTCACATCCCATGTCCAATCCTGGCTCAGGTGTTCCATGCTCCTAACACAAGTGACTGGTGCCTGCAGAGCACCGTGTGAGACTCGTGCGTGTGCAAAGAGCAGAATGACCCACTCAAGCTGTTGGGCACATCTGAAAGCAAAGCTTGGCCTGGAATGCCTTATTGATTAGTGTGTTGGCATCCAATCGTGGTGAAATCCTGCTTCCCTCCCACCCCCTCGAGCCATATCAGCTGTGATCCAAAATGCCAATTGTCCCTGGGAAATATGGCACCTGGTACGGCACCTCTCTCTCTGTTCCTCCCTCCCCTGTGAAATTCCTAGCATGGAACTTCTACCGAGAGATCAATCCCAATGAAACTCAGGTTGCAACCTTGGTCGTGGAGTTCCAACTGGCAAAGCCATTGTAATGCACGTGTATCTTTGCCTGCTATATGTCAAGGCTTTGTTGAAATGCAAAAGCTGCACTGACTCACCTAAAACCTGTGTTTAAACTGACTTATTGGAAACAGGTGTTAGCCACTATGTGGACACACTTATATCAGTTTAAACATGGTTCAACGGGCTTCATTTGCGCCTGTGTGTTTACCCCAGCAAACTAAACTGAATAAACCAGCCCTAATGTGAAGTGTCTATACACAAACGTACACCGGTTTAACTAGATCTGGTTAAATTGGTGCCAATTGGTGTGTGGACCTGGTCTTGGAGCAAAGCGTTGCTCTAGTCAGTGAGAGAGAAGGCAATGGAGAAATGGGTCCTGCATGGTCCAATGTGTGGGAGTCGGGGTGTTTGGGAAGCATCATGCACTCCCGTTACTTCACATCATGGCAACGTGTGTTGCTTCATCAGCGCCTTTTGCCAGCAAAGTGAAGATGTTGCCCACCGTGGTCAACAGATGAATGCATAAAACTATACTTTGGTACCTCCTGTGTATTGCAGGTTCCTGCCTTGCTTAGCTTTGAAATTGTGCTGGCTGTCCAACATTCATCTAGAACCCAGTCCCTCTTTGGCCCAAGGTTTTGGGTATCCCGGGAGATTCTACTAAGCTGCGACTCCTGGTGCACTGCTTGCCCATTCTGACTAGAAAGACACCTCATAGCTCCTCCAGCTATTGGAAGGCCTCAAGCTATAGCTCTCGGTAATGCAGACGTGAAGAACAGCTCTGTGTAAGCTTAAAAGCTTGTCTCTGTCACCAGCTGAAGTTGGTCCAGTAAAAGATTTTAGCTCTCCCACCTTGCCTCTCTAATATCCTGGGTCCAGCACAGCTACAGAGACATTGCAAATATCTTTGTAACAGAAATTTGCCCCCAGATTAGCTAGAAGGTCCTCTAATTTGACCTATGACCTCAATATCCCCTGGTATTGATGATCTCCATATAGGTAACGGGCAGGCAAGGATCTAATATTTTTATAGACCAGCTAGTATTTCTCTCCAGTGATGAGGTGCCCAGAGATGTGCCTAGGGAAATTCTGGGCAGAACTTTCTCTTTCTAGACTTGATTTTTTCCCCCTGTATTTAGAATCTTAGTGATCGTAGAATGTTAGAGTTGGAAGGGACTGCTGGAGGTCATCTAGTCCAACCCCAGCGGGGGCCGGTACAGCTCGCTTTTTCCCTTCCACCCACCCCAGCCTGCCCCTTTCCTTTTGTATGAGCAAGACCCTGCTGCCTTTGAAGGGAAAGTGGCGGGCAGTTAGCAGCACACCTGAGATGCACGTCTTTCACCAGCACCCAGTGTCTGGTCCCCTGAGGTTTGACCAGACGGAAGCGTGAACTGTGTCCAGGTAAAAGACACTAGGAATGTATAGATTCTGCTGGTGACTAGCCAGTTACCTGTGTGGCTTTCCTTGCTTCCCACCCCCCGGGCAGAGGTGACTCTCTCATAGGGCCAGTGGGAATATTGAAGTGATGGGTTTTATCTCCTCCTCCATGAGAGGCGCAGGTCATGGGGCGCTGGCTGTCATTGGCTAGGGCCTTTCTACTGGACATCTGTGCTCCAGAATGAAAGGTGTCCCTCCAGCGTGGTGAGGACTGGCCAAAGCTTGAGTATGCCTTTTGGGCTGAAGGGGCCATTAGCTAGGCCTCAGCCAAGTAACAATGGGGGAGAATGTGTAGGGCCCCCCAGAGTCTGAGATAGCAAGAGCCGAGCAGAAGCAGCTTTCCCTCTTGAAAAGCAACAGCTCAAATTCCCAAATAAGTTCAACTGAAGGCAGCAGATCGATGACTAAGCGCAGGAACTTCAGAGTTTTCAAAGGAGATCTCCAGCCCCTTACAGCGTGGCATCTGCTGGCTGCTTAATCCTGCAGTGATGTCACCTTGTGGTAAGTGACATCATGCTCTGTCGCTGTGGGAACAGCTGTGATGTTTGCGAGTTAGACTTAGGAGGCCTGGGGAGTCTCTTTGTGTCTGGCAACTGGCAGATCTAGAGGTGGTCCGAGTGTGAGAGAGATGATAAATCTCCTCTGATCTTCTAGAATTTCTCCCCTGGTGTGAAAGTCCCTTTTCAAAATAGCTTCCTTACCCACCCTGGGACCAGTTTGCATCTAGCTGTGTAATTGTAAAGAAACACCTGTCTGCTTCATTGAGCTCCCGCAGCAAGGACGGTCCTCGACAGTGTCTCCTTTCGCCACTGTTTCTGGGATACCACCTGGGTGGGGGTGAACTTGTAAAGGTTGTGGGAAGGGAGAACCGAGGCACGTTCCGGACAGACTTTGCAAGAGGATAGCTGGCTGTGGCAGGGTCGAGGAGCTGCAGAGGAATGACAAGGCTGGTGCAAGATGAAAGGAGGGAGTCTGAGTACTGTGGCTATCCTTGTACCGAGCTTTCTTCTCTCCTCCCCCACACTTGAAAGTTGTGACCAACTTTTAAAAGTGACTCCCCCAGCCTCTCTGCCTCTCCTGGGGAAGCAACCTGATGTCAGCAGGATCTGGGACTTCTGCAGCTCTTTGCAGGCCAGCGTGGCTGGCAAACGGCCAGAAGGGATGATTGATGTCCCCAGGAGGGGACAGGACCTTTCCCTCCCTTCCAGGCAGAAGCCCATAAGCTCTGTGCGTCTCCTCAAGCCAAACCTGCGGTCGGGAAGCAGAGCGACTTTCTGAGCATCCCTTGATCTAAAACCCAGTGATCAAAACCAAAAGCTCCAACCAGCTTCTTTAATGAGCCGTGTCACGCGGGCTGCATTAGGAGGGGGGGCATTTGTGTTATTTGAC
>ML675639.1:2290157-2308039 GCA_007922155.1 Mesoclemmys tuberculata
TGACCCTGGCATTATCAGTGGGCTACCCTGGGCACGGACGGGTTACAAGCCGTCACCTACTTTTGCAGGGAGTTCTTCCCAGCTGCTGTAATGGCAGGAAAGTGTTTGCAATCTCTCCCCGGTGCCGCTTACGTAATGTGCAGGGGGAAATGCCTGCATCTGGTCTGAGCTGCCACCTGAGGAAACCACAGAGGCTGTCGTCCAAGGAACAGGCCCTTTCCTCTCCCTGAGAATCCTCGGCGCTGGAGGGTCTGTGAGCACAAATGGAGCCGCGTGGCCCGGGGGGGCAGGGAGAAGAAATTCCCGCTGAATATATTGGAGCCTTTCTGAGCTGGGGCTGCGACGTTGCTGTGGATATGAGAGAGAGCCTCACCGGCATGATTTAGCTGAGGATAGCCCTGCTTTGGGCAGGGGGTTGGACTAGATACCTCCTGAGGCCCTTCCAACTCTAATACTCTGTGAACACTGCCTGCCCTGTGCAGGGGAAGCTGGGTGTGTGGAAAGGAACAATTGATCTGGCCTTGTTCCTGCCTTCCGTCAACCCCTCCCCAGTAAATCGAGACTAACTCCATTGAAGTCCGGGGACATGGACCGTGAATCCAGAGCAGAATCTGCTTCCCTCTCTGCTCCCCGGCCACGAAACTCTCCTCTCTCCCTCCTGTGATGCCTGGCACGGAGGCTGCTGTTAGTGGGAGAGAAGACGCTGTGCCATATTCAGCATGCCTGAAGCTATGCTGTGTTGTGTCCATGCCTGTCCTGTGCACAGAAAACTCTGGGAGCCGGGCAAGCTGCTAGCCACTGAGTTGGGCAGCTTTGTGCCACTCCAGTGCTTTCCATTTCCCACTGAGGATGGGGTAGAAGGGTTTGGAACCTCCTGCAGCCTGGCTGTAGTAACACTGGAGGAGAGGCAGATGGATTTTCTCACCCCCTCGGCAAAAGAAAGTGGCTTCTTTACACTCCATCTCTTTTTAAGCAGCAGCTGTTGCCTCAGACTGTCCTGTCCTGGCTGGAGAGATCATGGAGAGGCTGACTTCATGGAGGTGGGGAAAGGGGATAAAGACTTGTCCAGATCCCCTTCCAACTTCCATCATTACCTCCTCCTCCCACCACACTAAGGGTCCACCCCACGGGCACCCCCAACAATGCTTTGCTAAGGGAGCGACCCTCCCCTCCCTCCCCCCAGAGGAGCCCAGTGCCAGACACGGTCCTGTGCGCTGGCAGGGATGTCCCGAAGCGCTCCTCAAATCTGCTCACCAACAGATCTCTCCCTTTGGTCCTTTCTGCCTTGCTGGAAGCTGGGGGAGCCGTTCCCAAGGGCTGATGGATGTGCACAGTGCATCTGGTCAGCAAACCTGTACTGCCTTATTCTAGCTTGGAAAGAAAATCCCTCTGGCAGTATGAATATAGGAATCCCCTTATGCAGCTGGCCAGGGCTCCATCTTGTCCGTTGTCCCATCTCAGCCAGGGTGCAATAAGGAAGGCTTCAGAAGGAAGTGTAAATCTCCTGTTATGAACAACTGTGCATGGCCCTTCCCAGAGGAAAAATTTCTTTCTGGCCTCTGGCAGCGAGGAGCTATCTTGTGCCTTAAAGCATGAGGGTTTATATCCCTTATGCACTTTTTATACTAGCTAGTGTGTGGTGGTAATAGTCCGATGTTACTGGCGAGGGGTGAAGCGCTTTACTGCTGGGGCTGTGTAGGCCGTGCAAGGTTAAGAATGCTGGCCTAGCCCTCTGCCGTGGGACAGGGATACTGCACCTTTTATCCGGGCATCTCCAAGCACTTTATGCATACTAAGAAAACCGCCCAGCTTGCAGGGCAGAGGATGATCCTCCTCTGATGGAGAAGCTGAGGTGCCGGGTGTGTTTAAATGACTCGCTCGAGTTGGACACCGAGGTGGGAATAGAACCCAGGTGTCCTCGTTCCCTTACCTTTTGCTCCAAGCCTCAAAATCGCACGTCTCCCCATTAAGCCATGAGTAGGGCTAAGTTGGTAGATTCCCCAGTCCTCAGGCACCAAACTCCCCGGCTTGCCCTAGAATCCTCCTCTGCTTTTGTCAGCTTCACTTAGCAGCTGATTCAGAGATGCCAGCAGGATAACTGCTCAAGAGTCCAAAGGTCTACGGCTCCAGAGCTTATTGGATGCTGCCTGAGCCATATGTGGCTTCCTTTCCCCCTTGGGCTGTCGAGACTGCTTCTCTGTCCTGGTGTGCTTGATGGGGGAGCAAACCGTGCTGTAATGATGGAGAGGGCAGGGCGCGGAGGAAACCATTCCCGAGACCCATGCGCTGTGGGCCTCCGTCTCTGCTCCGTGGCAGTCTGTGCGATTGCCTGGGTCGGCAGGCAGAGCAGCTGCACAGGTGTCATTGCAGATGCATGGATCAGAATCTGCTTAAGTCTCTCCTCGCCCGTGAACCTTGAGTGGAGGAAGGGAACAAGCGATCTTCTTGCCCAGGCCTTGTGCCCCCGTGCTAGAGGCTGCTGACAGCTTTGCTCTCCCCAACTCCGACCCAGCAAAGGGGTGGGGCGGCTCTGAGACCCAGATGCCACCCTGACAGGAAGGCCCTAGGAGTGGGACTCTGCTAATGGATAAAGGAGCCGGGTCAGGGGGAACCAGAGGTGGGCCTTGACTTGGGTGGGGCTCGACTGGGAGACAGGTTCTCCCTTCTCTCCACTGCCAGCCGCACAGGGTGTTGGAAACCTCCATCTTCAAAGATGGCTTGGAGCGTCTGACTTCCTGGGCCTGTGAAACCATTTGACGTGTGCTCCCAACTATCCTTCGGTGTGCCGGCTCCGCAGCCTGACAGGCCACACCCCGACTTCCCTTTCGCCTGCAGTTTCTTAAGGAGTCCCCCATAGAATCGGAGCTCTCGTTTATTGCAGATCCCTTTTTGCCATCGGGTCATTAACATCCTGGTCAGTTCTACTCTGCTCAAGTCCCTAAAAGGCCCTCCTCTGTAACTTCTGTTGGAGGTGGTGGTTATTCACTTCCTGTCCTAAATGAGTGCACTGCTGAATAGCTGCGACTCGGAGCCGGCTGAAGAGACGCTGCAAAATATACACGCCTCTGAAAGAAATAGTTTGCTTGCTGTGGGATTCCTCGGAGTGCTGAGAACTGTAAGAACTGAAATACCCTCCTTTGATTTAAAACTTAACGCTGGGTTAGAAATGTGCTGTTTATCTCCCGTTCAGCAGCGTTTCTGAGCACGTGCTCACATGCCTCCTTCTTCAGCAAAGCCCTTAACCCTGCGCTTGACTTGAAGGACACGGTTCCAGCCCATTAGTCCAGCAGAGCTTAACTCCATGCTCAATTCTGAGCGTGGACTTCTGCGCTTTGCTGGATAGGGATGGACTGCTGCGACGGGGCCTTAATGAGCCAGTGCTTAAAAACGGGGGTGTGAGAGGAAGCGCAGTCAGCTGGCTAATGTATGGCATGGAGAGAGCGGGGTTTTATTTCTAGCCTCGGTGTCCCCATCTGAAAAATGGTACCCAGGCCTGTCCGAGCTTCTGGATGGAAGGTGCTATAGAAGCCCAGACTCCAAGCCAAAGCCTTTATGTCTGGCCAGTGTGTGTGTCATTTTGAACACGTCTTCCCTTCCTCTCCCCCTCCCTCCTTTCCCTCTTCCCTCCTTCCACCTCCTCTATCAGATGAAAAGCCAGGATTGCATTAAAAGTCACATCCCCTTTTGTGAAGCAATCTGTTTCTATCCATCTGATGTGTCTGAGGGCTGGGGATGGCTCTATTAGAATCATTCCTCCCTTAAAATCTATCAGGGCTTTATCGGCCCTATCTGAAACGTAAAGTCACTTCATTGCCATTGTTCCTGTATTTTCTTTCTCATTATTTTCCTTTCCACCCCCCCGCCCCCGGCCTGTTTGATATGATGTGGGCCCTCTTGCTATTACTATTAGTAATCGCGTCCCCTGAAGTGAAACAATCTCCTGTAATCTATCAGTGTTTTATCTGGCCTATCTGAGAGCTGAGAATGGCCGGGCCCTCAGATGGCGCCATGCTTGAGAGCTGATAAAGTTACAGAGTTCAGCCAGTGATGAATGTTAAGTAACTACACCCCGGTTAGATAGGGTATAGACTTGGCAAAGGGAGCAGCTCCGTCTGAAACCAATCTCTCCACTATCAGCAGGGCTGTTTTTTCTCAGGCTCCGGCTCTTCTTGTCTCTCTCTCTCTCTCTCTTTTTTCCCCTCTCTTTTCTGGGGCCCCAGAGCTTTTGAGGAGGGGGGTGATTGTATTGGGGTGGAGCCCATTTCTTTTCTGGGGAGAACACGTTCCATGGGGTGCCCAGCTCTCTGGGTAAAACAAGCAGGGAGGAGCAGCTGCTCACTGTGGGCAGGTTTGTTCCCTCTCTTTCCTCCATGCGCTGCCGCCCTGCTCCAGGCGTGGCTGGTGGCGCGGGAGATGCAGTGCCTCCCGCATCTGCTGCCAGCCTGGGCTACTTCCAGCCCTCACCTCAGTGTCCTGCCCAGGGGATTCTCTCTTTCCAAGGGCGAGGCGACGCAGTAGCTGGTGTCTCGCTGCGGCCAGCTGTTGGCCCTGGGATGAGAGGGCTGGTTTCTGAGGCTCTCTTTGCACGGTGCTGGCCCTCCGACAGCAGGCCTTGCTCTCCTGGAGGGAAATACTGCTGCGGAGAACCCTGGGGAGCTAGGTCTGTGATTTACGGGACCTATCTCTTCTAGGCTGCCAGCTGCAATCCAGCCGAGGCCTGTAGAGATGGGAAGCTCCCATCTAGCAGGTGTTCACATGGTACAAGCCAGGCTCCCCAGAGGGGCTGTGACCCGCTTGTGTCTTGGGGACTTGGTTCCCTTTTCTGTCCCCTGCCCTTAGCTCAGGGGCACCTCGCCGGTAGTTGCCTGGCAGTAGCTGCTGTCTTGCCAAAAAGAAGCCCTTCCTGAGTGCCGCCCGGCGACTTTAAACAAGCAATAGCTCTGGCCAGGATCTTCCTTCCAAGATCGCAGCCCCAGCCTGTTCCCTAAACAGCCCTCCGCGGACCCATGCTCCACGCACAGCCCTGCCCTGGCACCTCGGGAGAGAGTGCCAGCTCCCCGGCGCGGGGACGGCAGGGTGAGCGGGCGCCATGCCTGTGGGAACGGGCCGGTGGCGCAGGCATTGCTGAGCGGGGCACGCTGGCCAAACCTGCCATGAGGTGGGCGGGTGGAAGTCAGCAGACGAGGAGGGGACTGTGTAGTTTCGTTGGCTGAACGAGCCAGTCAGGGTGCGACCAGGACTCTACTAGCAAGTGCCTTCGGGGCCAGCTCTCTGCATCCCTCTCGATTTCAATCCTCCTGCAGGAGCTGCTGGCCTTATCTCCGCTCCCATCTCCCCCCTGCCTCCCCTCCCCATTATTCCCCCCCTAATGGGTTTAATCGTTGAGGGAGGGGGGAGGATAACGTGGCGAGGGCACCCGTGTTGCCATGGAGACCATCGGGAAAGGTCAGGCCGAGTTTATCTCGATGTGATAGAGAAGGGCTCCTAATTAGCGATAGGTACCACTCGAGCACGGGGCCGGGCCTGGCCCAAACACTATCAGCTGCTTGCACCGGGCTGATATTCAAATGTATGTGGGAAGAGCCGCCAAGCTTCTGTTTAAAGCTGACGCTGGGCTGAGGAGAGAGGGGCTGCCTTCTCCCCCTTGCAGGGTCCCCCCCAGTGAAAAGACAGTCGGCCCTTTCAAACTCAACCGCCTCCTGTCTCCTTCCAAACCGGTCTTGGTGTTGGCACGTGGAAAGGTCGGAAGGACGCCAGACCTCCGTTTGACTTGCTCAGCATCTCCCAAGGACATGGGGGAAGCTTCAAGCCAGCCCGTGGGGCAGAATGCCCCTGATGTTTGGGTCTGGATCTGCGCTCTGTTCTTCAGGGGCATTCGCCCTGGCGTGGGAAGTGCTGTCAGAAACATGTGGCTATCACCCCTAGGAGCCACTGCTGGAAGGAGACTCGCGTTCCATCAATCTTACGCCACAGATCAGGGAAGTAACTTACAAGGGCCTTTGCCTCGGGCAGGAGATGCTCCTTTTTCAGCTTCATTGACTCCTCCCCCAGATCCCAGGCAGGAGGAACCCAGACTTCAGCCAAAGGATTTCTGATCTGCAGGAAAATGGAGTGATTTCTGGGCCCCCTTTCCAATGTGCTGTACATCTGGCCAAGATCTCCCCCGCCTCTTTTATACTAGCAGATTATCTCCCCAGCATCCCCATCTGCGGTATCCGCAATTATCAGCAAGTTCCCCCATCCTTTCTAGAGCAGATAGGAGACTGACGCCAGCCGATGCCATTGTGCGCTTGCTTGTGTCTATGGCTGCAGTTCCCTCAGCCACACTTGTGCGATGTTTGATGCCTCGAGTTGAGGGGGCGAGTGAGCTGTCTCCACTACCCCTTCCATGGCTTTGAGCCACCTCTTGTCTGCCTAAGGAGCTGGCTTCTCGCCTGGCTGAACCAGATGGTGGGCTGGAGGGCTCAGGTGGCTGGAGAGCGCTGGGTTCTCTGCCTCTCCCAAAGAGCACATTTCGGGGGCTCTGATCAAAGAGGCGCTGAGATGCTTTGATTATGGTGGCGGCTTCTCCTTGTGCCCCACTCAGAGCTTTAAACTGGGGAGCGGCAGCTGCCAAAGCTGTCAACGGCCATCTGTGGTGTCTGGGTGCTCAGACATACCCCTGTGTGTCGCTGGCCTGATACTGCCACAGCATTGGCTTGGCTGGAACTGTGTGTGGGAGAGATTGTGGTAGCTATTTAATACCGTATCAGATAAGAGAGGGGAAAATAGCCCCATGGTTAGGCCACTAGCCTGATACTTGGAAGACCTTTGATCAATTCACCGTTCAGCCCCAGACTCTGTGTGCCGGTGGGCAGGTCGTTGTGATCTTTGTCCCTCAGTTCCCCTTCTGTGCAATGGGGATAACGGCACTGCTCTGACTCCCCGGGGGCATATGAGGGTAAATGTGTCCGTGACTAAAATGCCCAGAGACTGCGGTAATGAGGGCTGGACT
Organism: Mesoclemmys tuberculata; assembly: GCA_007922155.1. NCBI lineage: Eukaryota > Metazoa > Chordata > Testudines > Chelidae > Mesoclemmys > Mesoclemmys tuberculata. The sequence goes on from ML675639.1 coordinate 2,297,152, forward strand.
TATGCCGGCCATTGGTGATAATAGACGGGGCTTCAGTCTAACCGAGAAAATGCTGATGGTAAATGCTCAATGCATGTAGCTGGTCGTTAAACCCCATAATTTGTGGAGTCTGATACCGGTAGCCCTAACCCTCACCCTAAATGTTCTGAGGATGTTAATTTGGGTGGGGCTGGATTGGGGTGTGTTGGGGGTTTTTTTTGTCCTTGAGCCTGATGGCTATACAGCTTCTCTGTCTCTTTCACTGTGGCCACGTCTACACTGTTGGCACTTTAGCGACAGTGCTGCAGTTCTTGCCAGTATAACCCTGCCATGTGGATGCAGGCCAGAGCAATGGAACGGGGTTGTTTTTCCATCGGTAGCTAGGTTGGCGGATACGTTCTTCCATTGGCCAAGCTGTGGCTATGGCAGGGACATCCCCACACACCATAGCTGTGTCAACCGCATATAGACCAGGCCTAAGAAAAGGGGGTGAGAGGGAAGTAAAAACTAGTACAAAGGGAGGGCGCTAAAGACTTTCTTCAAGCTGCCTGCAGAGGTGGAGAGCAGAGGTTGTCCCGGCTGCAGTGCTATGGCTTCACCACTGCCTGCTCCCAGTAATGGCTTCCTCTCTCGGTAGCTCCCTGGTTTATAGAATGATCTTTTAACACTGGCTGTGGCACACGTGACTGTCCTGTAAGTGGCTCTGGCGATGGCAGATCTCAGCAGAAACTTCAGTGAGGCTCCTGCACTTGGTTTATGTCCATTGGGACTCTGAGATGGCAGAGCTCATGAGTTCTGTCTGGCGGTGGTAGGGTGGAGAGTGTCCACCCATCTTAGGTATGTATCCTGCCCCCATTACCGCAGCATCCAAGCGCCTCACAATGCCCCCCTGCGCTAGGGCATTGCTATTAACCCCATTGTGCAGATGGGGAACTAAGGCACAGAGAAGCTAAGTAACTTGCACATGGTAACAAAGGATGTTGGTGGCAGAGCCGGGAATTGAACCCAGGTGTCCAAAGCATGTGCCCGAAACCCTGGGCTATCCTTCCTTTTGGCCTGCTGCGGTGTGTGTATGTGTTGTGTGCAGCTCCTAAGGGAGGGACCCTAACGAGGTGAGAAGACGAGGAAATGAAGGAGCGTGGTTGGTTGGCCAAACCTGTTCTATCTGTAGTGACTTATCTGTCATGTGCAGGCGGGAAAGCTCCTGTCATGGGTGCTTCTGAGCCTGGCCCATTGGGTACAGTGGAGAGAGAATAGGCAGGTGGCAGCAAGCCGGCTCTGGTAGGGGATGGGGAAGCAAAAGCCTGTCCCTCATTCAGGGAGGGCAGCTTCCTGCATGGCGTCCTGAACAAAGCGAGTAGCTTGTCGCTGCTGCGTTAGCTGAATTTCTCAGGTTGGCACAGAGCAGGAAGGCCCTGGGTTAGGGCATGGAACTCTTTCCTTGGCTGGAGGGAGAGGATGGTGGAGGGATCTGTGGTAAATAAAGAGGCTTTTGCCTGCCTGGGGCTGAGCAAAGGGGGGAGAGGGGAGTGTTTTTGAGCCCAGCTGATGATGGGTCTTCCCGCTTCTTAATTGCAAAGTGATTGATGAATGTCGTGGCCATGTTTTACAAGCTGGGAGAGTCTATCTAAGCTCCCAGGGCCTGGCAGGAAGCATCTGTCTGTGGAATCGCGGCTCCATTCTATAGAGTTCTTTTGAATTTGAAGATGCATTCAGGGTCAGTGTCTGGATAAGGAATGGAAGGACGCTGCAGAGACAAAGAGCCATTCTCTGCTTTTCGTCAAGTTCGCTGACTTTGCAGGGGAACCTGGCTTCACCCCCAGCTCCTTGTGCATGGCCCTCTCATTCCAGCAGGGACACTCCGCCTCCTCTCATCAGGGTCAGGTTTACTGGGCACCCAGCACTGCCTGCCTGCGGAACGCTCTCCAGGAACGGCCTGCTCGAGGAATCTGGGCTGGCTTCAGGCAGATGTCGTGTGCGATGCCCTTCTCTCTCTGTCCACTGGGGTGGGCTTGCAGAGGGTCTCCTCAGACTCTGTGCTGTCCCCTGCAGAGGGAGGGTAAAGGCCATGGGAGAAGAATAACCAGGAAGAATTGCACGTCCTGTCGTGTACCTTCTCTCTTCCCCCGTCCCCCTCCCTCTACCCCCGCAAGCATTGCGGAATCACCCAGTTGCTAGCAGTGCCCCCACTCACGTGCTGCGTGGTGGCTTTGGAAGTTACCCAGGGGCTGGTGATCTGAACTAACAGGGACCTGAGCAAACGTTCCCATTGTTGAAAGTGCAAAGCTGGCCCATCGGCCCGTCTTCCCCAAATGATGCCTACAGATTCCTAATAAAGCATCAGAGCCTCCATCTAATAATAGCTGAGACTTCTGGCCCAGTGGAAAGGACACCTGATCTAAGTTGGGAGGGAGGTGTGCGGGAGAGAGGTGTATCTCTGGCGTAGCAGCAGCCCTGATTTGGGAAGGGTTTGGGAGATGATGGTGGGAGGTGGAGGTGGTTCTCACAAGACTTGGAAACCAACCTGTGCCTGCTTTTTAGCATCTTCCCCCTCTAACTTTTTATTTTATTTTATTTGCTGCAGTGTTTTGCCTTTCCTAGCTTGGCTTGTGTTTCCTATGTGTGATTTCCGCACCGTGCAGCTCAGCATGCCTATGCTCTTGCCATTAAAGGTCCCTTGGCTGGAGCGATGCATCCTATTTACCTCTGTACTGGTTGGCCGTGGGAAGATGCTTCTTGCTGGAGATAGCAGGCAGGCCAGCTAATGGGAGACCTTTAGTTTTGGGGGAAGGATGCTGTTGACTTACATTAATCCCCAAATGCAGCTGTTGTGGGTGGGAAGGATTTATTAAAACCTGCTCTGAATTGGGGTGTCTGGCCAAATCCAGAAGTCTTCTAAGGGTTTGTCTGCACAGGAAAAGCTGTGCCTGGGCTAGCTTGAATCCAACTAGTGTGGTAAACAGTAGCAGTGCTGGTGACATGAATGCTGGCTGTCTACTCCGCTTGTTAGTCACTGGCTGTCTTGTCTTCACTGTGATTGTTACCTTGTACCATCGGGATTCGGTCTAGCTCAGGTAGGCAAGCCCGCGCACAGCTTTCCCTGTGTAGGCATAGCCCCAGGAGCAGAATTCCTGTATTGATTTCATTGAGAGTTTATGACCTGCATGAGCAGGGCCAGGATTCCCAACCAACTGGGTGCCATTTAATTCACACGTCTCAACAGAACTGCTTTGTTCTCCAGACCCTTCCTCCTCAGCCATGCAACCAGAGACCCAGACACTGTACTAGTGCATCTCACGCACCTAAGCAAACGCATTCTTTTAGGGTGCGCAGGCAGGGGCCCCTGAACTCTTCTGGTGTCTTTAGGAGCCCTCTAAAACCCTGGCTTGGCTCGCCTGGTCCATGCCCAGCTGCTGGTCTGCGGTTCTGTCGCCTACCGGGCATTCTGCAGGGCTGGAAGTGCCCTGGGCTTCCATGGGGAGTCAGTCCCAGCATCTGGTTTGCCAAGGTGTGTGCTCTCTGGTGGGAACGACCTCGACTGCCTTCAGCAAAGCAGGAGCTCTCCATGGAGAGGGGGGTTTATCTCCTACTGCTATCTGTGTCTCGCGGCAGAGCTGTATTTGTGTTCAAAGTGTCCTCCTGGAGCAGGCTGAGAGTTCTTGCAGTACAAGCCCCCCCCGCGTTCCTTACCCAAACAGACATTGCCAAGGATGGGAGGCCGGGGTAGGGCTCCAGCTCTGTTATCCGGTCTCCGTCCCGTGCAGCCCTGCTCCTCCCGTTAGGTGGGAGAGTTAGCAGCAGACGCCAGCAGCAAGCGCCTGTGGTATTGCTAGATCCAGGGCCGGGAGGCGTTGCAGCTGGGGGGGCACTGGTCAGAGTTGACAGGCAGAACTCAATAAACTGCTTAAGTAGCATTTGTGTTCTGGTTCTCCCTTCTCCTTCTCGGTACAGCAGCTAGGTGCTGTCTCTGGCCTGAAGTGCTGGCCGTCTACATAGACGTGACAGGCCAAAGAGGGAGGGTGAGGGGAAATAACTTGCCTACCGTCACAGCAAATTGTTGCTTACGGTGGGAATAGGACTTCAGGCCACCCAAACCACTGCACCATGCCGCCTCACAGAGGGGATAAGCCTGTACAACGAATAAACAAAAAATAACGATAATGCAAAGCTCCTTGGGTGTGTGAGGGAGGAAGTGGGAAAGAGGGCTGTGATGCATATCGAAGGAATGATTCATCCCCATTTCTCTGCTAACTTAGAATCACTTCTGGCTCACCCAGAAGTCCATGGCAGGCCAGTCTGTCTAACTCATACATGCGCGCACCCTACAATGTTGCATTCAGCGTCTGCTGAATTTAAAGCTGTGCAGACCCTCTTTAAACCAGCAAAGCCTTTCTCTGGGGCCGGTGGCACCAGCTCTCCTGAGCTGTGAGCGTGGGTGTTTTTTTTCTCTTAGTGCCTTGGCTCCTGGAGTCCTTTGACTGTGTGAAAACCTCTCCTTTCTTTGGAAAAGCATGTTTCTAGCCCTCATTGCTGCAGAGAGGAGCTTGAAAATATAGGCCTCAAGGCAGGGAATGAGATGCCCAAACTCAAAATCCCATCATTTTTTATAAACCAATCAAACTGTTTTGCAGCGAGGAAGGTAAACAAGTGGATTTTTTTTAATTTTTAAAGATGTGAGCTTAGCAATGCTGTGTTGGGCCCCTTCCCTGGCCCTTGTCCCCTACCCTGTGGCAGAGCTGATCTGTCCTGGAGAATCAGACATCTCTTAGCTGAAGACATGAGCCTGTTTGTGCCCTTGTTGTTCTCCCCCCCCCCCCCCCCCCCCCCCCAGTGAGAGGGCGCACGGCAGAGAACAGTGTGTCATTTGCCCTATGGAATCGCCTCCTCCCATGATTTCCAAGCCGGTGGGAAAGTCTGAATCTGTTGCTATTTTCTATCTGTTATCAAGGCCTCTTATCGCTTAGCTCTTGTCTGCATGCCTGCTTTCGGATAGTCAGGGTCTCTCTCTTGGCAGCCTGGAAACAAACTTTTTTTTTTTAATTGGCTGGATAAATGAGAAGGATCAAGAAAAGGTTTATTGTTCAGATGCTGAAAGAAGTTTAATTGGAATGAAATGATCAAATAATTACCTGCCTAATGACAATTTTGCTGATACACACCCTCTTTGCTTCCTGCATGTGAATATTTCATCAGTCTCTGTCAGCATGTCTTTTGGTGGTAGGACTATGTTCACTTCATTTTGTGTAATACCTTGTATACAAACTGCAGTATGGTACGATAGGACTTAGCATGGCCAGGGGTGGGGTGGCTAAACTATTGCTACACAATATTACACGTACTAAATGGATTTACCTTCAGTGGCCACGTGAGGTATGGAGAAACAACCCCCCCCCCCCATCTAGTCCCCTGCTCTAATCTTCTGGTAATGAACCAGTGACCTTCCTAGGTAGTAATTAGACTTTCAGGGAGACGGATGCGCTAAATAACCCTATTTTACAGATGAAATGAAGCAACTTGCCTGCAATCAGCACAGGAAATCTGTCACCAGGCCAGGAACTCATCCTGGGTCTCTTCGGTCCTGTGCCTTTACACCTAGACCATCCTTCCTCCCCATCCATTTCATTTGCAGGCTGTTTGCTAGGGCTGGAAAACAAGAACATGTTGGCAAATAACTTTTTGTGGTGGTTCATGGTTTCCAAGCTGCTCTGCTATCTGCAGACTCGGGCAGAGGTTGCTACGTGTATTTGCGCTTGGTTTATGTTTTAAAGGTTTTTCTTTGTCTCCCAGGATGGGCTAGACACCTTTCTATTTGTTTTTAATAGAAGCGTGAGAATCTGCTCTAGAGCTGAGGTGTGAATTCCACAGATTGGAGGGATGTCCCAGGCCCAGACTCTTTGACAACCCCTCCTCCTCCTCTCAGGCCGCTTACAACCTCTCTGCAAAGTGTTCTTTTGGGGCATACCCTGGGTGGGAGAAATGTTCTGTCAAACAAAGCTGCTGGGTCATGAGGCAGCGTGGGGCAAGTTTGCAGAAGGGGTAAGAAACAGGGAGGGCAGTTTTGAACTGTCATCTGGAGCAGGAGGGACGGAAGCGGTCCTGTATCTTTGCATTCATGGGAAGGCAGGAGGCAGCACGTGCTGGGGCCTGGTGCTGACACTGAATGTGTCATTTTTCCCTTTCAAAGCTCAGCCTGGCTGTTTCTAGTCCTGCGCTGGGAGCTGTTAACTATCCTTATCCACTCCCTGCTCTAATCCTCCAGTAATGAACGAGTGGCCTTCATAGGTAGTAATTAGGCTCCGTGGGGAGATGGATGTGCAAAATATGAACCTGTCGTCCTCCTCAAAGTGGCCATTTCAAGGACTCGTCAGGAGATTATCTCTGCTGTCCTGATCCTGAAAGGGATGATTGACAGCCCACACAGCTCAGTTTGTCACACTCTCTCTCTGTCTCCAAATAAAATAAAGTAAACCAAAAATACCGCTGCTCCATCCCTCCCCTGGTGTTCCTGGAGAAAGGCGATCTCTAGAGCTCAGTGCCCGCCTGGCTCCCTGGAGTTGCAGGAGCCTTGCTGAGCCATGGGGCTGTTCTGCGGGGGTGGAAGGGGGAGGTTGAGCGTGGGGGGATGTCTAAGACAGGAGGAGTGCAGGTGGAATGATCCCAGCTGCAGCCCATGCAGAGACCATTGAGCTCCCTGTAGCAGGAGGGTTGACACAGAGGCCAAGATTTTCAGAAGCCGCTAGTGACTTCGGGCACCTCAATTTTTTTGGGTCCTCAACTTGAGACACCTAAAAAGGGGTCTGATGGGGTTTTTTTTCCTCCCGGAAAGTGGGTGCTAAGTGCTTTCTGGAAAACTGGCTCCTTTGATGTGTCTCAAATTGGCAAACCCCCCTCCCAGACAAATGAGATCCCAAAATCACTCGTTCTTCTGGAATTGATGGGTGTGTAGATGTACACATGGATCGCTGGTCTGGGTAACACGACACTTCTCCCCAATACACGGATACAAATGAGTCTTGGCTCTGAGCTCTCATTCTAATCCATGTCTCTCCTCCTCTGTTAGCCTCTCCCAATCCCAGTGTGAGGTGGTGGATATTATCCCAGTCTCACAGACTGGGAAACAGGCTCAAAGAGACGCAACTTTACTGAGGCCACAGATGTAACGGTAGAGGTTGGAGTTTGGTGGGTGCTGACCTGTGTGTGGCAGGTACTCGCTTTCTGTGATCAAGGCTGGCAAATAAAGAGCCATTGCTTAGCAGCTTTCTGATGCGTCACATCTTTACGACAACCGTGAAACCCCGTATCCAAGCCACAGTTTGTGAGGTCCCACACCAGCTAATCCAATGGGTGATTGGAGCACCTGGAATCCAGTGGAGAAAGGGTGTGGGTCAAACCTTGGGACACCAATGTGTAACGCTCTGGGGAATATCAGCGCAAAAGCCCTTATTTGTAGAAGTGGGGAAGCGCATCTTAATTATCAGCTTCCAAAGGTGAGGGAGACTGCACCTGTGAAAGACCTTCTGAGAAGAGAAGCGGGAGGGGAGACCTTTTTTGCTAAGTTCTTCCTGAAGGTTGGGAGTTTGTGTTTGGTGGGTGGGGAAATAAGCAGTTGTTGGAGGGTGATGGAGAAATGGTGCAATGTTGCCCTTAAAAGTAAAATTCAAAAATTCTCCTGCAAATATCATGCTTGATAGGCAACTAGCTTTTGCTGCGAAGTGAGAATGGGTGGCCACTTAGTCAACATCTTGGGCTCACGTAAATGAGGGTGTACAAGATCTGTTGCTAGGGCTTGGGGGGAAAAAAACCCAGCTTGGCCAGAGTGAGTCAGAAGCTGACATGAGAAAGGGCCATTTGGCTCTACAGAATCTTGGGGCTTGTTTACCTGGGACAGTCTCTTACCAATTATACCAGTAAGTTGATCCAATTATACTGGTATAGCTCCTTCCAAATAGACACAAACTAACCCCTTCCCCACCCACCCCCGCCACAATCCCCTCTTCTGTCAGTGTAAGTATCCGCATGGGAGCCGAACTAATAATTATACGATATGAAGTCACACGTTGGCTAATGCTGGTATAACTTCCCCTGGTAGACTAGTCTTTAGCTTTAGATAAAATTTAGTCTCTAATCCTCGTGGTTTGATGAGACGGTTCAGGTCTGGAACGCCGCACTCCGGCGCTGCCACTGCTGATCAGAGATCTAAGCTGCTGCAGAACAAAACCTGACTAATCTGTTTTCATTGCTGCTGCCCAGCGAGCCCATGGGAGTGAAATGGGCAAGCCGGGTCAGTTTCACACTTGCCACATTGAAAAGAGCTGAGACACAGCCATGATCTGGAGCTGCCTTTTGGGGGATGGGGATCCAAAAGAGGGCGAAGCAGCCAGGACCACTGCACCACATCGGCAGTTAGGAAGCTGCTGATGGGGGGACAGAGTTGGAGGCCCCGAGCAGTATCAATGTACTTGCTGGGTATCCCAGCACCCCTCCCACTTCTTTAATAGCTATGGAGAGGCAGGTGGCTTCTCACTTAGGCCTTGCACCTGGATAGGGAAGCCTCTTGTCTTAGTTTAATATTGTGGCTATGAGGTGTCTGGGAATTTCAGACCCTATGGGAGGAGGGGCTGGAGACAGAGGCCTAAGAATGGGCTAAGTTAAAGCAAAGTGATGGGGGGGGAGCAAGTGTAAATATTTTTTTGGAAAAGAGGGGGGAAAGACAAAAATTATGCGGAAGAAAGTGAGTGCATGAGATAGAAAGAAAAGATGAAATAGACACCCAGAGGCATGGAGGGGAAAAAATACACCATGGTTTGTGATAGCAAAAAAAGGTATGGGAACAGTGGGGCAAAGCCAGGAAAGGAAAGAAGGTAAAAACAACAAAAGAGAGGTAATAAGCTACACTGCCTACAGTCAGTTTGAGTATAAGGTTGATGATAGATGGCTATGGTGAGCAACACACAATTGTCATAGTCTTTTAAATTACAGGAGGGGGTATAGCTTGGGTGGGGGTGTCAGGGCAGCGCAGGAAATTGGGCTAATAGGTTTTTCCCAAGTACTGCCTATGACCAGTCCTATTATTCTCCCTCTTTCATCCTGAGATGTGATGGGCTTGTTCTGTAGGATGTGCTGTTTTCTGGAACTTTCAAGGACCCGCTCCCAGCTGGCCATGCAAAAATTTTCTATCCCTTCTTCCTACCACCAGCCACGCCAGACATTGATCTCATCCGGGACTGGCCTTTACAGGGTTAACTTTGTCACATCATCTCAGATTAATGCAAGTTTTTACAATCGCTGTAATTTTAAAAAGAAATCCTTCCTTGTTATCAAAAAAAAAAAAAAAAAAGGGGAGAGAGAGAGAGGAGGGAGGGAGAATAGTTAATCGTCTAAGCGGAGTATCTTGGAACGGAGCGTTTTTTGGCTCATCACCTCTCTGTAAAGCCAGCCTCAGTAATTCAGTTTTAAAGCATGAAAAAAGGGAGTTGATGAAATTCCACTATCAGCACTGAACCAATATGCAAAATATCTCGCCGAAAATCAAATAGCTATTATGTTTTCATTTCCATTTCAGCGTATTTGCTTAATGAAGAATAGACAGATCAGGCAAGCTGAGGGAGTCTGCGTGAGGTGATAACTGTACGAGGCTTCCAGCAATCCCAGAGAAATGACGCTCCACTCACTGCTTCGTCTTTTTTTTTTTTTTAAATATCCAGTAGCTCATTTAACCCGCACGGCTAGGAACATTGCTGCTGCTGGCACATGGGCAGCCAGTGCGAGGGGTGCAAAGTTGCAAGATGCTGGGGGGGGAGGGTGCAAGGGGATGTCGGAGGACATGTCTGCAAGCCAGAGTGGGCGCGATAGCTGGATCTTGTACATGAAGAACGTGGGGCTGTGGTGGTGGTGGTGGTGGCGGCACCTTTAAGCATCATTGATGGCGATACAAAAATATTTTAGCTTTTGCCCCTGCCTCTGCCTGGACCTGCACTTTCTCCTGGCTACAGCAGAGACTGGGAGCCACAGTTTTCCTTGAACACCTGCGCACACAGTTTTTGGGTACACAGGCCCCTGGACTGGACCCCTGGAACCAGAGTGGATGACTTTTCTCTCCTTGACATGCAGCCATGTCTTGGCATGGCACAGGGACGCGTAGCTGAGGGACCCATCGCATTCTGTGAGAGTAGCCCCAGCAGGGGTTTCCATTGTTAAAGTGCAGGGCTTCCCAGAACAGCTGCTGTGATCCGTGGTCCCCCCCATACCAGTTTTGAACAGTTGGATGCTTGCCACCGGTCCACAGTGGCTTGGTGTTTTGCTATCCAAGAAGCACCTTTTCCACTGGAAGAGGATCTTATTGCGGGGAGAGAGATGGGTGTAAAGCTCAGCAAGCCTAGCAGGTGGCGGGGCCGTCACCACCTTCCTTTATAAGAGTCAGTCTAGTGCCAAGAGGTGTGAACTTGACATTCCCTGGACTGAAATCCGTTTGTTCTCAGAACATACACGGAGCACGCAGAGATGTTACAGTCTGTCTCCCTGCTGCTCTCTGGAGCTGGCTGGGGACGTTCCATGGCTCGCTCTGATTTTGGGGGGTCTCTCTCTAGCCAGGGCCTAGCAGTGCTTGCAGTGCCCCTTATGATGTTGGCGTCCATCTCCTGGTAAATTGGCTGGACGCCTAATCTTCATCTGGGGCCTAGCGGTGGAAGGAGTCCTGTCTCTTTATCACTCTAACGAGCCATCCAGCTTGTGCCTCTCATCAGGACTCCGTTTAATAAGCCTGATTCGGAATAGGGAGTGGAAGAGCCCCGTAGAATCCATCTGCTAGGAGGGGTTCAGGGAAGCCCCCCCGTCTCAATAGATTTCCTGTTCCGTCAGGCTGGATTAAGATTATTTTGTATTATGGTAGGGCTGTGCTGCGAGCTAGGGA